>JARFOD010111662.1:0-15380 GCA_031763545.1 Mopalia muscosa
TTATGAGATTTCACGTACCAGGCACACACTCTCCAAAAACATACCTCTCGTTTCCTCTCGCGGTGTATAAATAGGACTAGACTGCAGTCAGTGGTCACCTTTACCAACTACCGTCGCTTTCACAGCTCCCTACCAGTTAAGATGAACACCTGTATCCTCTTCTTTGCTGCCTTCGTGGCCTCTGGTAAGCATTCACACTTTTGTAACAAATTAATTAGTCGTTTCTCTCTGGGTTGTTTTTGTCTACAAATGGTTTTTGTATGTATACTATTGTTTTTAATTACTACTTAACTGTTTATTAACCGAATGTGTGTTTTCTGTTTAACCACTAAGTTAATTTGAGTTTTATCACATTTATATTACAAAATCGTCTTCCATATCTGAATCAGAACAGAAAAAATAACTTTTTATGAAATTTTAATTGGTATGTTAAAAGAAGATTGGATGTCGACATTTCTTTCTAAAGTTACATTTTCGTTTGCCTTCTTAATGTTAATTGGGGGGCCGTGGCCAAGTGGTAGCGTGTTCGCTTACTAAACTGAACCTGTTTCGATGTACCATTCACGGGTTCGAGTCCGCATGTCGACCGTCAGGTAAATGAGCGATTTTTACGAGGTTTCTTCTCGGTTTTCCACCGTAATAAGGCTAGGTGCATTGTGAAGTGGATAACCCGTCGTCATATAAGTGAAATACTCTTGAGTACGACGTTAAACCCCAATCAAACAAACAAAAAAAATAATGTTAACTGTTTTATATTTTAAATTCAATGTTAACCGAAAAAGAACTTTCGTAATGTAGTAAAATAAAAGTTGTAGAACTGAATGAAAAGATGAAATTTCAACGTCGGCCTGAATGGTTTGCAAATCAGATTGAACGGGTGGGCATGATGTAATGTCATTTTACTATGTATTGGCCTCATCGTTTTAGAATTAACACATACTTGCACGTGTTCTGTGTTGTTTAAGGTATAGTTCATCCCCTTACTTCAACTAGCATTTAGATATCAAAACTATGTTCATGTTTTCGTAGTTATATTTTACATTATTTTCTGTAGACTTACAATTACACTTTACTTATTTTTCAGCCCACTCCTACACTGAACTGGGACCTTGTGTATTTAGATGCACCAAGGACCTCATTCCAGTTTGTGGCAGTGACGGAGAGACTTACCCTAGTGCCTGTGACCTCAAGAGAGTCGACTGTGTGTAAGTGTTTTAAAGTCGTTTTGAATTTTAAAGCCATCTTTATATAACGTTATTCCTTATCATTTTTTTAAATTATTATACCTGTAACTTAAGCCTTGAGAAGATTTAAATTAAATAACCAAGTCAATAAGTATTTTTATTCTGTAAAATACTGAATATAATTTTAAATCCAAGGTATTAATAACCATATCTTGGTGAAGAACACTGACTATTCATTCCCACGATAAAATTGGCAACACATTAATTTTAATGGCAATGGCGGAGTTGGAGTTCTCACTGTTAATCTTTTTACATATTTAAATTGTAGAGAAAGACAATGCAGCTTAGTAGTAAAAATCAAGTAGCCTTTTTGAGCAGACTCGACAGTAAATCGATTAGAGTGAGATTAAAGACCTACTAGTCCCTATCCTTATGGGGAAATCCTATATTTTCTTTCTTTTTTAACAGCCGAAGAGGTCTTGTCCCGTTGACCGTCGCATATGTTGGAGAATGTAAATCTGGTAAGCCAACATCTCAAGGTGTATTTTGCTATAAATAATGTAATATATTGTCTACAATATATACCAAGTACTCCTTTACGTTAAGAACCTCGAACAGAATACACTACCATATATGTATTAACTTTGGAGACTTCAATACAAAGGTGTATTAAGAGACTGAATACAGATGTATTATTTCAAAAACAGATGCCTTTATGGTACACAAGATTAATACAATTCTCCACATTTCGATCCAAGGATCTTTGAAATAGGATATTATCAAAGATCACAATATGGACATAGTAAACGGTGACTGTTCACACACTGAAAATCGATATAATGTTTAGTTAAAAATCAAGTACTGTTATATTTCATGAGGCATCATATTGCAAAAATAATTTTGTACATTTACAAACGTGACAAAGATAAGATGTGAACAATGTCCATTATCCCCACTCGTTATATTTCCGGGGCTGTTTCCTCGAAGAATTATAAAATTAATTCCGATATTAGATGACGTCACAACATGAAGTCCTATCTCTAATCCCTATGTCCCATTTGCTTTGGTATTACCCCCTTAGTCGTTTTCCAAGTAACTGGTCCTTGTTGTAAATGTTCCACCATCGCTGTGTCAATTTGCTGCATTGTTGATGTTTTGTTTATGCAACTTGACGGTTGTTTTTTGTACATAAAGACTTGTGATTTGTTTCTTCTATATCATAGAGGCTGCCCCATGTGAGTTTGTATGTCCACTGAGTTTGGTTCCAGTCTGTGGCAGTGATGGTGATACTTACCCCAGTGAATGTGACCTTAAGCGAGTCGCCTGTGTGTAAGTAAACGTTATATATTTCTTATATATTTTGTAATATGAAAGCTAAAACTTTTTCTTCCATTCCTACACCTATAACACAGTGTTTGTTATCGGCCTAAAAATGGCCATCTTAATTTAGAAGGATATGCTTATTTTCAGCAGAAATGAACGAGACTCCAGATAGTAGGCCTGATCTGTTAAGGCCGTTATGAAGTTGAAAAAAAACTTTATATACCGTCGCGCATTTTAATTTAATTACTACATATACCCTGTAGAAAAATGAGCCTTGGCATCCAATAAATAGACAATACAGAGAATGATTTATATACCATATAATTCTGTAAACAAATAATGAAGCCACAAAAGGTGTAGTATTAACCCGGAGATAATGATGTCTTGTGTTTGGCCGCAGCACAGTGATAATACGTCACAGCAATACAACTGGCCACCCAATAAACCCAATGACAATTTATAAATAATACTTTATTGGAATACATGCACCATTGGTGAACGAGGAATTGTGAAGGTTTGTTATTTACATATATAGTCACCTTTGTCAGACTTTACCATTAATCTCCCTATATAAGCATCAAATATTTCTCCATCAATATTGAAAATAACGTATTATCTTTTGTGTTTTGTTGAAAGGCGAAGAGGCCTTGTTCCCTTGACCGTTGCTTATGTTGGAGAATGTAAACCAGGTAAGCAACCGACTCAAGGTATCTTAGAAATTTTTTAATAATATATGGTCTAATTCATGTATAAAGATGACTATTTACAACCGCTAAAAATGACCATACTGCGTGTGTTGTGATTGTGTACAGTAGGCCTACATGCAATGTGTAAAAAAAAAATTATTAAATATAGTGAGAAACTTGCAAAGAAAGACAATGCTAACGAATTACACATAATCAATACACCGGAACCTTTCGAGCCTAAAATGATAGAAAGAAGACACTGTTAAAACGTACCAGGAAATCTGTGAATAAGTCAGTTCAAATCCTTGAAAATCTGTTTTTATTTTTAATTAAAAATATAGAAATGTTATATCTTCAAGAATTATATAACAAGGAAATTATATACATTAACAAAAGTATCACCGCTCTGGTGTGAATAACAGACAATACATTATCACTACAGAGGAGAGATTTGTATCGGTGAATCTCCGCAGACGATTCTTAACTGTAGGCATGCACCCTATTTACTCATACTACTGTTTTGGGTTTGTACACGGGTCACATCTTATCATGTTAGTTGTAACAAAGTACAATATAAACATGTTATCAGTGCTTAAATGTGCTTGATTAATAGTTTGCATTTCTAAAGTGTTGTTTTTGTTAACAGAGACTGCCCCATGTGAGTTTGTTTGTCAACTTGGTTTGGTTTCAGTCTGTGGCAGTGACGGAGAGACTTACCCCAGTGAATGTGATCTCAAGAGAGTTGATTGCCTGTAAGCATGAGGGATATCTTTCACACAGTTTGTACTTTGTGACATATAGCGCGCACATGCATTTTTATTCTTATTGACATACATGTCTACAAATTAACTACACAAGGATGTCGATTAATAAAAATTGACTTAACTCCCTGAGACATTTTTAATGCAGAAAAAGAAAAGAATTCTTGACTCCTTCAGGAGACGAACTCAGGTTTTGAATTAATGGACACCCCTGTGGCAGTGTGATTTCTTTGTCGACATGGACAGATCCCTTGTGACAAAAGTTTGCCTAATACTAGCCGAATGCATTTATTTTCGACATAACGCATTATACAAAACCCCCTGTTCACACAAATATAACGCATGTTAAAAATACGAAACCATTGATTTTTTAATTATATGTCAAGGTGAAATTACAATACTAAAAAACGGGGTTTGTTTTTCTCGCCTGTTGACGATTGTCAAGAAGACGATCGGAGAAGTCAGAGTGACGCCTGCTCGACCAGTTGTCCGTCTATTTTGCTACATAGGATGTAGCTTTCAGTTCCCCTTTTGATATCCGAGTCAAGGGGCAACATGCAACAGATAGTTTCTTTAATTTTTATGTTGTCTTGTGCAGACAAGCGTCCTACTTTTTCTTCGTTGAGCCCGGTGAGTGGCGTCTCGGATGTTTTGCATATTCCACTGTGATTGTTCGCCGTTATTTTAGTAAACTAACCTAAATGTCGTGCGTTGGAAGCATGTTTCCCCAGACAAGGCTAGTTAAGCATAGGTCCACATACGAGTCTCTAGACGCGAAGTTTAATTAAAAACAAATCGTTAACGACACGATTTTGAATATATTTTGTTTGGGGAGTATTCATTTTATTTGAATCTACATAGGCTGTCGGAATAGTTGTAAACACTATAGTATATATTTCCTTGTGTCCTTAGGTATCCATTTGTGGGGTAATGGCTTGTCGAAACTAGTTCATTAACCTCATCATATGATTAGTGTTATATCATTACATGCATCCATGTCTTTTCTTGTAGGCGAAAAGGCCTGGTACCACTGACTGTAGCCCATGTTGGGGAATGTTAATCAGGTCAGTATATCTTTTCAATACAAGAATAAATTAAATATGCATGATATACTCCGAACTGTTGAGGCTTTATATTGAAAACTGGACATACATGTAGTCTTAATCTTGTGCTTTTTCTATTTTAAATGGTTACATGGTGTGATAATCTGCATCCAGTGACTATTCCATCATCGCTCTACAATATGTAGTCCACCAACATTGTGGCAGGCTTACACGTCCTGTAATTACAATACATGGTTATTACAGAACAGTGCAATGCTTATATATTTCCAGACATTTATATAATTGAACGATACTCTGAATGCTACTAAATCTGATTCGATGTACCGTTCATAAGTTCGAGACCATTAGACATATGAATGAGTCCCACGATGTGGCTCCGGCAATCCCATGAATGGTTTTTATGAGGTTTCTTCCCGGTTCTGCACCGTATTTAAGCGACGAACAGCATTAAATGGAGTATCAGTCGTCGTATAAGTGTAATTAAACAAACACTGCAAAACGATTCTGTTCTGCCCAACAGAACGGGGATAAAGGGGTAAGTCACAAAATGTTACCATGTAAAGTGTCATCCGTTTAACCATCAGCATATAAACTCCATTATCTTCAACTATGACATTTTAACATCATTTATTGTAAATTTATATGACAATTTAATTGGTCTCTGTTGTAGAGGGTGGAATGCTATATATTTGTCATGAAGAGCAGCGTATCCAAGAAATGGGTGTCACACTTAAACTGTATATCTGTAACTGTATGAAGGAATAAAACTGTTTATTTACGTGACGCCCGATTGTTTCTTTTACATTTAATTTTTTTATTTTTTTTTGGTTTCAATGGAATTTTTTTTTTTTTTTAAATAAATAGTGGTTAACGAAACTTTAAAGAAAGCCGTAGCAGAAGCGATTTATTGTGCAGGCAATAAGTGGTCTAATGATATAGTAAGATTAAGCCTCGTCAAAGTCTCAACTAAAACTTGACTGTTTTGCGATAATTAGACGCATTAGACGGCACACACGCGCATAGGAGAAGGGTTTACGTAACAATTTTTGTTAGCGTTTGTTTTGGCGAATACAGAAATGTGTTAAAACGCGTAGAACCTCTGGAATTTATCCCTGGCGTTGTTTGTGTAGTGAACAATTTTTGTTTGAGACCGTTTGGACTTCTCTTAAACCTCTTCCAGGAAAGGGGCATTCTGCTTAACGAAGAAAGGCTCCAACTACTGATAACAAAACATTGGCTACTTTAACCGGTTCGCTCACCAGTCGTGGTTACCAAACAAATTCGGGAAAGTTTAAGGCTACATCCGAAATCAAGCTTCCAGTAAATCTAAAAGGTTTATTCTCCCAAACATGACCAATGTGATAAAACCTCTCCATAACTTGACGCAAAAAGACACCACATGTGTTTGGTCTCAAACTCAACAACACGCTTTGATCCAATCACTGATCGGAAGTCAACACCGTCTCAAAAGACCTGCTTAACGCCCCTTAGCGACTATAGTCTCTACTTCTCATTACAAAGGGATATAATGACAGCCTGTGTGGTGTACCACTACACATCCAGGCAAATCCTTTCCAATTTCGGATGCACATTAGGGAGATCCATTTTCTATTGATGATCCAGAAAATGTTATAACTGTTTCTTATTTCTATTTCTTATCCTATTAACACTTTTCGACTGAATGGAAAATCGACTTCCCACACTGCTACAACAAACACATGAAACGTGTCGCCCGCGACCACATAAAGTAAGGTTGGTTCGTGTAAGGGTATTTCCACTGTATCCACACCTGCGCGCGTTCATGCCCAATCCACCAATGTCACCCTAACCGTGAAGACAACTTAGGCCAATCAGGCAAGACGACCAACGGAGGCGAAACGATAGGGTCACCAAGAAGACCAATGATAGAAGTTTTGGAAATAACAGATGAAAAAGAGTATTTTAAATATGTCTATATCTACCTGGTGATGTCTTTACAAACTGTGAACTCTTACTACTTATTTAAGTGCCAACATCATACAGAAGTAGGATTACAGGAGCCGATGAATATTGTGGGTATTTGATGAGAAATGTGTTCACTGTAAAGAAGACACAGGGAGACAGTCTAATCTGCAAAGCCGCATGCTATTACTATAGTTTCTACATGTATTACCCCTATAGCTAATATCAGTACCTTTTAAGTATATATACTGTCTATACGTGTCCTTAAATAAGATTCAAAGCAAGGGTTCATGGAACTGTCTTTACTTAGCAAAGCACTTATATGGCCTCTTTACATAATATATAAATACGTTCTTATTTTGTACCTTTTGATAAGTTAGCACTTAGACAGTTTGATAGTTTACCAGATTTGTACGCCGGGGTGTGTAGTACTTTGAACATTGATATTTTTAATTTAATGATATTTTTATTACACTTTTTGTGAAGTTATGCCACTTCAGCAAATCTGCACTCCAATTAACTATCAGTTGGATATAACTTTTGCGTGTTGCATTGTTAACATTTTGAGAAAAATTTCACCTGTAAAATATACCTTTCATCTGGCTTGTTATGTTGTATTTAAGGTCCTTATTCCGAGAGGATGTAATGGGCGACTTTTCCGAGAAATAATATCCCAGATTTAACAGTCATAATTTAGACCAAGCTCTTTAACCAAAATACCACAATCGCTCTGTAACTGTGTCCGACAGGTCCTCAAAATGTTCGAAGGCTAGATTCAAACTAGATATTTAGGCCAATTGAAAAATATTTTTCTAATCAAACTGCTACATACATGTAGAACTTACAAAAAGATATGTATATTTTAAAGTGAGATGAAATGAATATGTAAAAAAACAAACATGTGAATTGTCGTTAACATCCCGTGTTTCTAGAGCCGGGGGTAAGTGTTGCCACTCCACCCTGTATTTGTGCTAAGAGACAATATGATAAAGACATATTGCGGCATCTATTTAACTAGAGAACAGGGAGAAATTAAAAATCTGTTGTCATATCATCGAAATAACGTTGAGTATGACGTTTAACCCAGACAAACAAGCAATACTGCTTTGTAGGCATGATTGTCCTAATACTTGCAATAGATCTGTTATTTGTAAATATTGGCCAGATAGGTTTACATTTCAAACCTTTAATATGGAGTTGGTCTTTATTGTTTTTTGTAGTGTACACTTTTGTGGGACAAAATTCTACTTTTCACGAAGAATTTTAACATAGTCGATCAAATCGCTTTGTGTAAGAAATTCTGAAACGCTACCAAGACATCTATTGTCCGTTTACTCCGCCACAACAAGTTCACGGATAAACTTCCAACTTTGCCAGTATAGCTTTCCCCTGCTAAGACAGCGGACGAGATTTTATTTCACGTAATTTCGCAAAACAATATGTCCGTCGTTCTTAACATTATTTTACAATATAAACGACTATGTTTTGTGAACATTATTTGAGCATAGCATAATCAGGCTAATTTTCTTCCAAATTGCGCGATCTAATCTGGTAATAAGCACCATGTTATTTACTCTTTGACAGAAAAAACGGTTGTCATACCTAGAAAACTTTGTTTGATCAGCAGCATTGTGAGCACCCAATTTTTTTAAAAAGTTCTGCATCAACCCCAATCAAACTAGTAACAGAAAAAATAAAATACGTGTTTGTCTACCACACACCACCGATCAAGCTCTACACGTGGTAACACTATGAATACTTTAGATGAATCGGCCAGGGGCCCGTTCCACAAAGCAATCTTAAGGCCTTGCTGGACCCCTTGGGCTCAAAATGAATTAATTTTTTATCGCTTAGATTAAATGTATAAGGTATTTAAATTATAATTTAAATTATATGTTGATGAAAAACATAATTTGAAATTCTAATATCAAACAATTAAATTGGAGCCTATAATTTAGCTTTCTTATAATCATATATTCAAGCCGAAAAACTTTAATTGCCTCTTTCTGGCGTTTTAATTTTCTGGCAGTCTCTCCATTTTCCAAGGAGTACTTTCAGAAAACTATTTATGTTAGAAACATCCAATTTGTACCATTGTAGAAACATAATACCATCTAGTAAACGGTGCCTCATTCTTAAGAAGTTCGTCCTTGATTTTAATAAATGTTTTCTCAAGTTGTTTTTTAATTTTTACAATTTGGGATAGACGGGATCGTTCTAGTCAAAATTAGGTACATATTTATATCACAATGCATAATGATTAAATACAAGGGGTGTTCTGAAATTAGACCAAGGGTTCCATCAAGACCTTAACCTAATCTTAATTGTCACGGCGAGCAGTACTTATGTCGCCGTGGTAATTAAGATGAACTAAGGATAAGATCGCTTTGTTTAACTTTACCCTGCGCTTATGTTGCTTCGATTTAAAAACAACTATTGATGTTTATAGTGCAAGTATATTTCATTGCGGTCCTCCACAATAAATGGGTAACATATTTGGCTATAGTTGCTATCGATAGAACCTTCAAAAGCACGATGCGATGACATCTTTTTCTAAAACAGAAATTTGAAACAATTACATTGGAAGCGTTCATTCATTTGAGGTTTAAACCAGTGCATTCAGTGATTTTAATTCCAACATGGTAAGTGTAATAGTTGAAGGATATCCACAACCAAATACATTCAGCAAGAATAAAATTAAAAATACAACCTTTTTAAACGAAGTTCATAGTTCGTCAACGTTCGTACCGAGTCTACTGACCATATATGTAGTTTATTATTCTATACAGTGTTTATGCTATTGGGAATTATTCATTGATGCTATGAAGCCCAAATCCTTAAGAGTGGAGTTAACCTAAAAATTATTCATAGCGGCATAGAAATGTTGATTTTCACATAAAAAGCGGATGAATCATCTTATATTCTAGATAAACTCTCAGAAACAAGTTTCTAAATAGATCTTATCCTCGAGTTGTTATGGGTAACCTACAGCCATCTCCAGAGAAGCTAATGGCTATGTATATGGTATAGAAAATGTCAGATAAATGATTTACAAATATTGTTATCGGTTCTGGAATCAAGGAATATAATAAAATGGGACTTTACGCCGAAAATATACATGCGTATTTTGTCGTTACCAGCAGTTGAGACTGGTCTTGGCTATACTATCAGAGCATTGTCCTGTTGCATTCGTCAAACCCCGTTTAGTACTATCTGTCTCAATTTCAGTTTACTAACGGACATCCACAAGTATGGTTAAAAAAGCTTGGCTTAAATTAAGTCACAATTTCTAGAATATTTGGGGTTTTCTCCTTCAATGAATTTGTCATTTGTCTCGAAATCGTGTTGTTATGTACATCAGACACACTCACCATGTTAACATTCACGGACGTGAGCTACTGTCAACGGAACTAGACCTCTGCGTCTACAAACACAAGTGGAGGAATGACTAATAACACGCAACTGAGCAAGGCATATATATTGTAATTAATCAACTATCCTACTTCAATATTCAGCCCAAAGGGTTTAGTCCCTCTGCCTTTTTTTTTGCGTCACACAATGTATGAGGCTCCTAAAATCCCCGCGGTGGTTTTTAGGACGTTTTCTTCATGTTTTCACTGTATTAAATCAAGGAACTGTGTGAAATAAACAATCCTTTCTCATGCAAGTGAAATGCCATGAGTATAACATTAAATCCAAATCAAACAAACAATGAACTTTATTGATCAAATATTACATGTGCTTCGGTGGGACTATCACTCTGTCTCGGCAGGCAAGCTGATATAACCAACATAGAAACCAGATGGATGTGTTATTTGCAATTGCCACTTGGCACATTGCTGTTTCCAAGGATACTGGGCGTGGGGAGATCTTCATAGAAGACCATAAACGACTTAGACAACAGGAATCTCCTTCCTACAATTCGTGTATATATTCTATTCTTAATCCAAAGTTAACTTAGGAGATTTCACCGAGAACGTTCCATGCTTTCAACCGTATATTTCTGTTTTATATGTAGCTATGGTGCTGACGAAATAAGTTTGAAAATGTAATTCTGTAAAATCAGTACAAGGTTTATACAAAATTTTCGCCGCATCAGTAAGTTACCACGCACAGCATATTGAATGCTTAACATGTCATTTTTGGTTCCAACATGCTTCTCTGTCAAAACTATCATATTTTTGTGAAACATAACTTCGGTGAATACAAAATTTGAGATGAGTTACAAAATTTAAAAAAAGTAATTGCGTTATAAAAACGGGGGGACGGACGATATCTAGACTGGTATCTGGGACTTATACTAGGATTTCCCAAAAATTTAGACAGATTGACAAGATATTATTATTCTGGAGCACAACAAATTGCCTTTAAAACAACAAGGGTTTACTTACACACAATCGACTCTCCTAAGGTCACATTCGCTGGGGTACGTCTCTCCGTCACTGCCACAGACTGGAACCAAACTTAGTTGACAAGCAACTGACATGGGACAGTCTCTGTGAACATAAAAAACTGTTTAGTATTGTGAAAGTACATATAAACATTTATCGAGGATAATAGTTTACTTAGAACACCCAACCAAATTATTCTATTATATCCGTTTCTATTATATCTTTTCACGCAAACTTTTATTGATTCCCTTCAAGTTGTTATGATTTAACAGAATTCTTAGATATGACACAACCAATTGCAGTCTGACACGCCCCAAAATCGTGACCTAGTTGATTTCTGTGGCAGTGACCATGTTGTGACCATCTTCGGACCTCCAATTCCATTTGTCCACGGGTTAAAACAAAAGGTTTTAGCCATTACGTTATCTCAAGATGTCTGTATGTTACCCATAATAACTCGAGATTAAGAGCCATTTAGAAACTTGTTTATAGAATTTTTTTTATAGAACATGAGATGATTTGTCGATTTTAATGAATCGATATATGTGTATCAGTGTGATTGTTGTTTAGAAGTATAAATAGCATCTGCCGAGTGAGTGTAAATATCGGCCTAATATCCATGGAACTCATTTGTTACTTAAAACCAGTTCTATGAAGGTCATATTTTAGGTCGGAAACTCAATGGCTTTATTTTGTCAACATATATTTAAAATCTAATCAAGTGCATCAGAAATAACGGATTTTCAGACAAGATAAAATTCAACGCGCTGAGTTGCTGTAAGATAATTGGATATTTATACGACATGCGTGTTAAACTGCTGACAAATCACACAAGATATATGATCGAACACGCATTATTTACAGTATAGAACTGTGCCTTAACATGGCCCAAACGCCGGTAATTAGCTATAAGAAATGTGTTAGGTGACGCGTTATTAATGAAAGAAGCACATTACACCTAGTTTAAAGATTGGAAACAAAATAATTGTCCTGTTTGCTTATAAGTTAAGGTTTTATGCAATGCTCTTAACTATATAAGTTATCAAAACCCAATAACATTATACTCTATGCATTATTTCTAAGATCAACTTACACGCAGTCGACTCTCTTGAGGTCACAGGCACTGGGGCAAGTCTCTCGGTCACTGCCACAAACTGGAATGAGGTCCTTGGTACATCTAAATACCCAAAGTCCCAGATTTGTGAAGGAATAGACTGAAAACTGGTACAAATCAAATATTTTAAAAAGCACCTTTATGGTTTATAGCTGTCTCCATAATGTATAATAAAAATTACCCACAAAAAAAAACAAAGAATCCAAGAGGATTAGAATTCATGGAGGTAAGACTAACGGTCCAATAGAATGTCGGAGTTAAATCAGAAAATGAATAATTTGTCCAATTGTTCATTCAATGTAACAAATCCGAAAAAGTAGCAGTATACAATATATTTTAACTGTCTACATCTTTCGGGTTTGTTTGTCCATCTTCCGTGGAATTCAGATACTGTAATGAAGATTATGACAAAATAACCGTCCAATTGAATGTCGGAGATAAATCAGAAATGAATAATTTGTGCAATTTAATTCAAGACCCAATGATGGTATCTTAATTAATATAACATCTCCGAGTAGCATGCAGTATACAAGCCATTTTATCTTCATCTTCAGTGGAATTGAGCTACTGCATGGAGATGGTTTATTAAAACCGAAATATATTCAAAGTTATTCGGAGTTCTAACTTTGGTCTTTAATACTAACTATTCCTTTGAAATAATTATATTAATTATACGAGAGTCAGTGTATATACTGAGACTTACCAGAAGCCAGACATGCAGCGAAGAACAGGACAGTGGCGTTGATCTTGGATGTTAAGAACTGGTTGAATGAAACACAAAACAGTGCTTGATTAAAAGTGACCACGGTTGCAAGTCAAGCTGTTATTTATACAGCATGTGGGGTACATAAGAGAGTTGTATATTATTGGTGTTTGTGTGCCGGGTACGTCAAGTGTTTAATATCAATCAAAATGGCAACATTCCGGTTGAATCACCCACTGAAAGTATCTAGCATTATTAACTGAATATGGAAAAAATCTTTAATACGCTTTGTAGGCAAAACCTGGTGCATATTCCTTTCTTTAATAACTTTAAAAATCCGTTGACAGATATTAAAAGATTGAACAAATGTGTAGCTAACTTGGTATAATGTTTAATTTTTGTGAAAGTATATTTCGAACAAAATGTCAATTTTTGGGAATCAAAGTTCTATTATTCGCTAGGAATCATATCAAATGGTTTGAGAAGTTGCGATTCCGTGGTTCGAGGCATATACCGCCAATTTCTACCGACATTGTGTTCCCGAAGGAATATTATGCAGCCTTTACTTTATCACATGTATAATGTAATTACCCCCCAAAATATCTCCATAAATGTTCAGGAATTGACATCTTATTGAAGGAGAAACTAATTTTAAAAATAAACTTATCACCTCATAGACCTACTGCATAGAACTATACCGAGAAAAGTTTGTCTCCTTAAAGCATGTGTGTTTATACACGGCGCTCATTATAGATCATCTGCTTATTTTCAGAATTCATATCACTAGCATCATAATAAGAAATGATGTCCGCTTTGAGCAGAAAAGACTCATAATAATGTTTATCGAAATATTGTAAGTAATAAATCCCAAGATTTATAATCCTATTGACGATGGTACCGACATCTTTTAATCTCCGCTAATAATAAAGTTTATTTTGTTTATCTTATCAAATCTAACGGACATAAGTCCAGATAAAACCATATTTTTTAAAGGATTTTTTTAGGTATACATTGATCACCTTATCAATAATACTATTTCGGGTTTTCCTTTACAGAAGGAAATAAACCAGACTGTCCCTTTTAATCGTTTGAATGTTTCCTTTTACAGAGTGAAAGTGGTTAATTATATATCAGTTAATTTACAGAATCGATACTAAAAGTCGTATTAGTAGGGAATATGCACGTTGACTCACATATATAAGTTTAATGTTTATGTTAATTTGTAAGTAATATATTCCAGGATTTACAATCCCGGGGACGATAGTACGGACATCCTTTCATATCCTCTGATAATAAAGTTGACTTTGTTTGTTTTGAATAAACATGTGGTAATAATAGCTTATCACTGGATGGTACCAACCTCCTGCCCGGGAGATCAATACAAAGACAGGTAAACAACGGGACGCGAAAACCTGTCATATAACTTTATCAAATATATTGCCAAAAGCCCTAAACACCCCTTCAGAAAAAACCCATCAATTGAGAGAGGAAACAGGTGAACTTTGAATTTGTAAATCTTTCACGCGCTTAAACTTAATCCTCCAAACTATTTAAGTATACCATAATTTGTCAATGAACAAACATTGCCACCTTTAAAGCTAAAAGTGCATTCAATTTGTAAATAAAATCAAATCCCGTTCATTCAAAAATTAATTTTAATAATTTCTATTTTGCACTACAGTAATCCAAACCAGTTTTCTATCACGAGAAACAGATTAGCAATTTTAATCAGCTTGATGTTAATTATGCTTTACCTATTGGTTCTCAGTTTGAATTCATTTAATTTAGCAAAACGTATAAAACCATTATTTCGAAAATAATATATAACTTTGGAAGATAAATAAAATAATGTAATATGTTTTCAATAGAGGGATATTGATATCAGCTTGGAAGTTTCAGAAATTTAATGTGAATTAGAATATTTGTTTAATCTTAAATGACCTGTGTTGTGAACACTCACATCAGAATATTTCCGTTTCAACTTGTACATGTGAAGTTTATGTCAACATTAATAAAACAGACAGTGCGTCAATAGGTAAACAATAAATATAATAGTCATTTACACCTGTGATGCGCATGAAGTGTTGAGCGAAGTGGTTAAGGGAGTCAATACACCCGGACTGTTACATTGGTGATTTATGAGATTTCACGTACCAGGCACACACTCTCCAAAAACATACCTCTCGTTTCCTCTCGCGGTGTATAAATAGGAC
>JARFOD010111673.1:0-15379 GCA_031763545.1 Mopalia muscosa
TACTTTATCGTTTAACAGTATTCATGCCTTATTCGGCGACATGAAAGTATATGTTAACAAACCTAATAATTACCTTTTGGTGCATTTGTTTGACAGCGAAATTACCAAAGTTAACTGTTTGTTTACTTCCGCTACAGAGAGCGAGATAACTCTGGGCGCAAAACTAAATTTCTGATGGGTTGTTTCCCCTTAATAAACTCCTATAAAAACATACAATACAAAATTGACTTGCTTACATTGTGAAAGTATTATAGGATCAAATCAAACACATTCATGTATTCTGAATTCTTGGTGCTTTCTAATTGAAACACATGGCATGTGCCTCCTAATTACAATTTCTAATGCAATATCTTCTAAAGTAACACCTTTAAGGACGAAAGTTAAATGATTTACGGTAGCTGATGATGATAATGAAAATTCCATAATTAAGAGATACAATTTTGAGGAAACGTAAAGTTATCGGGGTGAGGAATAACACTTATTATGTATATTTTATTAGGCTTCTCAGTAGAAATTTCCTTTCAAAGCTTCAATCTACAGAGGATGCCTGATGAATCTGGTCCATTGACTGAAATCAATAAAGCTGCCAGTCTTTTGTTGAATGACTGAGTTTATCATTGTCCTTAACTCCAGTTTTAATAGAAATGTTGGCAGAGTTGACCCTGGGTTCTTGGGAATGATGAGTAATATAGAGGCCTCTAGTCAAGCTGTGAATGTCTCAGCGGATGAACGGCTATAATTTGACGTCTCTAACTGGATTTTTAATCGGTTTGCTCTCCTAATAAAGTGTCTTCATTTTTACTAGCTCTGAGAAATGACCCAGAATTTGTGCTGGTCGGCGAAATAGAGTTCATTGGCGTGTTATATATTTTATTAGCAGGCTATTTTTTTAACTTCCACTTGCATGAATCGTTTATTGGTTTGGTCTACTCGTTTACAGGGACTCTGGCTCGTACATTGATAGCTATCTCTCTGTCACTCTATACTGTTATATCCCCATCGGTTAAACTGAGTTCATTTTATTGGTGTTTTATTGCTGCTCTATGGTCGGGGCTAGGAACATTGTCTTGAATTCCAGTTTTAATAGAAATGTCAGCAGAATCCCGGGATTCTTGTGAATGATGAGTTAACAAAGAGGCCTCTAGCCAAGCTGTGAAATCTCTGTGGATGAACGACTATAATTTCTCACTGACTTTTCAAATGTTTTTTCTCTCTTAATAAAGTGCTTTTGTGAAGTCTATTCATTATCTTCATTTTTACTGGTTTTGAGAAATGACCCAGAATTTGCCCTGATCGGCAAAAAAGAGTTTATTGATGCGTGATTTTTGTATTAGCAGGCTATCTTTCTGCACAGCCATGTGCATGAATCGTTTGGTGATTTAGTCTACTCATTTACAGGCTAGTAGATTGATAGCTATCTCTGTTATTCTATACTGTTATATCCCCATCAGTTAAACCTGCTGTGTTAAATTTATTGATGTTTTCTCATTTCAATACTGTATTATACCTACATGTACCAGCTAGAATGAGGATTTAGTGGAGAAGAAATCAAATGTATTGCAATTAATTAAACAGTTTAAATTTGGTAGAAAAATAAAAGATTTTTTTCATTTGACAAAAAAATGATGTAGAGATAATAAATAGAATATAATCATTGACCAAAATTTGGCTGCAAAAAAAAAAAAAAAATTAAGAACAGTGAACAAGGTGAGGTAAAAATAAATTCTTAAAAAGCAGAGCAAACATTTGGTTATTTTGTGTATGGAATTACACTTATTATCGATATGTTTGAGACCTTTCAGTGGAAACACCATTTTTTTAAATAATTTTTTTTTTCAGTGATAAAAGCTTCAATCTTAATGGAATGCCTGATGTAACAGTTTCAGTGACCTGAATCAATAAATCTGTCAGTCTTTTGCTGAATGAATGAGATTATCATTTTCCGAATCTCCAGTTTTAATAGAAATGTTGGCAGTGTTATCCTGTGCTTTTGTGAGTGATGAGTTATATATAGGGATCTAGCCAAGCTGTGAATATCTCTGTGGATGAATATCTATAATTTGACGTGCCTAACGGGATTTTCAAACGGTTTTCTCTCCTAATAAAGTGCTTTCTGTGAAGTCTTTTCATTGTCTTCGTTGTTACTGGCTTTGAGAAATGTCGCAGAATTTGCCCGTATGGACAAAATAGAGTTTATTGGCGCATGATAATTTGTATTAGCAGGCTATCTTTCTGCACAGTCATCTGCATGAATCGTTTATTGCTTTGGCCTACTCATTTACAGGTAGATTGATAGTTATCTCTGTACTGCTATATCCACATCACTTAAACTTGTTGAGTTCATTTTATTGGTGTTTTATTGCTGCTCTATTGTTGGGGCTAGGAACATTTTCTTGAATTTCCAGCAGAATCCCTGGATTCTTGTGAATGATGAGTTAATAAAGAGGCCTCTAGCCAAGCTGTGAAATATCACGACGAACCATAATTTAACGTCTTTAACTGACTTTTCAAATGTTTTTTCTCCCCTAATAAAGTGCTTTTGTGAAGTCTATTCATTGTCTTCATTTTTACTGGTTTTGAGAAATAACCCAGAATTTGCCCTGATCGGCAAGAAAAAGTTTATTGATGCGTGCTTAATTTTATTAGCAGGCTATCTTTCTGCACAGCCATGTGCATGAATCGTTTATTGGTTTGGTCTACTAATTTACAGGGAATCTGGCGTGTAGATTGATAGCTATCTAGCTGTCACTCTATACTGTTATCCCCGTCAGTTAAACCCGTTGAGTTAAATTCATTGGTGTTTCTCAGACTCCCTGCTCTAGCTGGGGCTACAGATTATGGATTTTAATATGATTTAATAATGGGTAACCTATTCATTGACCTGGGACCCGTTTCACAAAGCGATCTTTGCAAAACGTAATTGCCATGACGACCAGTGTTGAAGACATAGTGTTGCCATGACAGTTACGTTCTGCGTTAGCTAAGATTGCTTTGTAAAACGAGCCCCAGGCCTTGATCCCAACTCTGATTTTGGCTCCCCTAAGCCTTAGACCAGTCATTAAACGGGGTCCTCTGAGTTTGGCTCCCTTAAGTCTTGGGCCAGTAATTATGCTGTCCTCTGAATTTGGTTCCCCTAAGCCTTGGACCAGTAATTAGACTGGGTCATCTGAGTGTTTCCTCTACGTCTTGGGCCAGTCATTAAGCTGGGTCCTCTGAGTGGCTCCGCTACGGCTTGGGCCAGTCATAGGCTGGGTCC
Source organism: Mopalia muscosa (assembly GCA_031763545.1). NCBI lineage: Eukaryota > Metazoa > Mollusca > Polyplacophora > Chitonida > Mopaliidae > Mopalia > Mopalia muscosa. The sequence goes on from JARFOD010111673.1 coordinate 3,257, forward strand.
ACTAAGTTTGGCTCCCTAAGCCTTGGACCAGACATTAGACTGGCTCTTCTGATTGGCTCCTCTACGGCTTGGGCCAGTCATAGGCTGGGTCCACTGAGTTTGGCTCCCTAAGCCTTGAACCAGACATTAGACTGGCTCTTCTGAGTGGCTCCTCTACGGCTTGGGCCAGTCATAGGCTGGGTCCACTGAGTTTGGCTCCCTAAGCCTTGGACCAGTCATTAGGCTGGGTCCACTGAGTTTGGCTCCCCTAAGCCTTGGACCAGTCATTAGGCTGGGTCCACTGAGTTTGGCTCCCTAAGCCTTGGACCGGTCATAGGCTGGGTCCGCTGAGTTTGGCTCCCTAAGCCTTGAACCAGTCATAGGCTGGGTCCGCTGAGTTTGGCTCCCTAAGCCTTGAACCAGTCATAGACTGGGTCCACTGAGTTTGGCTCCCTAAGCCTTGAACCAGTCATAGGCTGGGTCCGCTGAGTTTGGCTCCTTAAGCCTTGAACCAGTCATAGGCTGGGTCCACTGAGTTTGGCTCCCTAAGCCTTGAACCAGTCATAGGCTGGGTCCACTGAGTTTGGCTCCCTAAGTTGTCAAAAATCCTTCATATTCGGCCTTCATATTCGGCCTTCATATTATAAAGTAATTTGGCACTGTTCATATTTTGAAGTAAGTTTGCATTGTTATTCATAACTGTACATTTATCAAAAACAGCCATGTCATGACAAATTCAAATGATAAGATATCTTGACAATTTAAAGGATACATCTTGGGGTTATGCCAGAAAACAGTACAGCACAGACCTGATAATTATTTTTTTCTAGTTCTGACAATATTATAGCATATAAACAAAAAATTATGGTATGTTTTTTGCGAAATCCTGAAGGATTCTAAATGAAATTAAAAAACTGGCCATAAGCATAGCCATATAATGGTTTTATAAATATCCATTAATATGGTCATACATTTCCTAATCAAATGGTCATAAAAATACCATGAAAATGGCCATAAATATATACACTGAAAAGGTCATGTGGTATTTAAACAATGTGGCTTGGAAGGTCGACAAGTGCTTCGGCAGAGGGTTGTCCTCTCGTCTTTTGGACACCCTGAATTGAAAACTTACTTCTTTGGACACTCTTTTAAAGGAATTTTTACATGAGATAAGGGAACTGTACAATAAGACACCTGGTTACTCAAAACTGAAACAAAATGACCATTCTGGCCAATCCCCTGAAGGATCACCATATACATAAAAGTTTTCTTGGCTCTCACTATAATATGTCTATTCTATAAACCATGGACATCTTAACCAAAAATAGATATTGCTTGTTCTGGTCCGTTTTGTGAGACTAATGTTTTTACCATTTCCCCATTTTCAAGTCTGAATTAGGATTCAAATATTGTAACTGGACATTCTGCAGTCCCCAACACAATACTATTAATATAGCTTATTTGCATAGCCATGTTAATGTTTTAAAACAAAGTTCACAAAATGCAACAATTATACATTCATCAGCGGGCTTTTCAAAGAAGAAAGAAATGGTGTCGTCTTTTTGTTTGTGAATAATGTGAATAATGCCAGGGATTGTGTACATATACACTGTGACAGTCAATAGGATACAAAGCTCAGCCAGACAGCCAATCTACATGCCAGCCAATCTGCATAATCAATCAGTTCAATTATTGATTGGAAATAATGAGTTGTCTTTATTCAAGGCCTTTAACAAATATTACATCAATGTGTGGCTTTTTGTCGTGCTAACAGGTTGTATCTTTTGAATAAAACATAGGACAAACAAGGTTTTGTATTGCCCCCGACATGAGGACAATAATACTTGGCTGGGCATGTATCACGCTATTCCTCTTCTTGAATTATTTATCCTATGGTTTGCAGTTCTTTCAAGAAACGGTAAGATCAACTTATTTTGAAAAAATATAGCCATAATCTAGTTACAAAAAGATTAGGTTGGGACCAAGCTTACAAATCAAGCAAACAAATCAGAACAAAAATTCTCAATTTTATTAGGGTTTGCTTTGCTTTAAGGCCTTTCCTCTCAACAATGATCAGACTGATCTCATTAAGCAAAAGGCAGCCTTCAAATTTCAATCGTCAATTTGCCACTGAATGTTGGAATTTGATGAGGCCTGTTTCTGAATGTGTTTCTCTTTTAATAAAACAAAAACACATACAAATGGATTCATACATAATAATAGATCAAATTTTAATCTATTACAATAAGAAATCATGAAAGCTCATAAGAAATGCTATTGCGACATAGTAACCAGCAGACTTCCTATTGATTTGTGTAACATTCCTTTTAGTCGAAAGAGCCAGGTTACCAACTTTACAATCAACCAATCAGCTTCGTGATTCTTTGCAGTTCTATAAATAGACCAGATAAAACAGCCCATAATTTAGTGAACATACTTCAGTTCTTGTCTGTACTCATTGTGCTATGTTACATCTTTAATCGGTAAACAAAATGTAAAATTAAATTAAGTCAAGCATTTCCTGAAACATTACAAACCATCTAGGTGACTGGCACTGGCTGGCTGGCAACCATTATGTCAACATCATACATTCTTACTGACATGTTTTAAGCATTTCAGTTGATTTAAATGTTTTAGACCAGTTTTATTTTGTACAGTGAATTTATATCATTGCTTAAAACAATAATATTTTAAAGAATGACATAACATTGGCGTAGTCACATTTGTGTTGCAACAAGATTTTTTTTCCATGGTAAAAATATTCCACATGTTCAGGCTTGTGCTATTTGGGAGAACAGACCAAACATGGTGTTCCCATGGTTATGCTAACTTTTTTAAGAAGGTTTCCCCCATACTTTGCAGTGTTCGTCCAAATTTATCTTTTGCTTCTGATATTCACAAATTTTGTCAATCATCAATAAAGTTTCTATTATAAACAATTTTGTTCTGTTTTTTATAAATGGACATTTAAACATTAACAAATCAGCAAGGAAAACGCACATGTTAGGTTACATGTATCTCACAAAAATTTAGAGGACTGATTTTAGGGTAATGACTAAAAAGGTTACAGCACATGCCTGCATGTAATAAAAAGGGTTGAAGGCTAAAGGAATAATCATTCAATCAGCAAATAAGCAAAGGCACAAAAGCATATCAGCAATCTGTTTGGGAAATCTATGGGAAAAAAGCAATATATCTATAATTTATATTCTGATCTCAAGATGGACTTTCAAAAGGCTGATGCAAATCTTTGTGAGCGATGGTCCTGTTGTATTTTCTGAGCTAAGTGGCAACATGAAAACGATCTGTTTGTGATCTCTTTGTATGGCATCTTGTTCTTATTCTCATTGGGCGTGTATGCCTTCGGATGAGTGAATCAATCTTATGTAACATTGGTGGGAAATAAGATGTTTTTCTCGTAGTGAGTGTGGGGGTTAAGCTCTAATTAACCAGATAAAAATAAACAATTTAACGCTGGCACCAGTCTAAATACAGCTGTCTGCATAACAATGTATCAATTATCAAGGGTAATGCTCTCTGAAACTTGGCCTTTACTTGATCTGTCATCAAGAGTAAGGCTATCTGAACACATTCAGTCTGGCGTTTGCTTGGTCTATCATCAAGTTAACTTTCTCTGAACACATACAACTTAGCCATTACTTGATCTATCATCAAGAGTAATGCCCTTTGAACACATACAACTTGGCCTTGGTCTATCACCAGGAGTAATGCTCTCTGAACACAAACAACTTGGCCTTTGCTTGGTCTATCATCAAGAGTAATGCCCTGTGAACACATACAACTTGGCCTTTACCTGGTCTATCATCAATAGTAATGCTCTCTGAACACATACAACTTGTACTTTAATTGATCTATCTTCAATAGTAATGCTCTCTGAACAAATACAACTGGTACTTTAATTGATCTATCTTCAATAGTAATGCTCTCTGAACAAATACAACTGGTACTTTACTTGATCTATCATCAACAGTAATGCTCTCTGAACACATACAACTTATACTTTACTTGATCTATCATCAAGAGTAATTCTCTCTGAACACATACAACTTGTACTATAAAATTATCTATCAACAATATTTTGTCAATCAACACAAATATAGTACCAGCTCAGCTTATTTGTAGACCAAAATCCCAGCTTTCGGAAACGACAGGATAGTCATGAAAACAACGACAAGGTACTATGCTTAGTTTCAAGCAGTTATGTTGTGACTTTGTTCTGCTATGACAAATGAGTCACTAGGGTGACAGTATGGTACTGGTAATTAGAATGCTATAAGCAATGCAGATTTTGGAATTGAAGAGGTCAATAATGGATCACCAGGGATCAGGTCAATTAGATAAGGTTTAAAAGAGGTCTAACTCTGGGATACTTTCAATGATAGCTCAAACCTATTGGGACTAATCCATTATACAAGTGTCAGCTCAGTTATATATTAAGGCTGTTGTGCTAAGATAATCCTCTTTGGTATGATTTGGGTTTTTACAGCTTTATATGTGGCTGGTCTCTAAATTATGGCTTCTATTGATGCTAATATTATGTATAAATTCTCGGACATGTTTCTCTTTTCTTCAGTATTTACATTTTCTCTCATCAGTCTCATCTGGACATTGATTCTACAGGTCACAAAGGTACCAATAATGTTATTTCTGCCCTTACCTTTTCTCTCATCAGTCCCATCTGGACAGTGATTCTACTGGTCACAAGGTACCAATAATGTTATTTCTGCCCTTACCTTTTCTCTCATCAGTCTTATCTGGACAATGATTCTACTGGTCACAAAGATACCAATAATGTTATCTCCAGTCCTTACCTTTTCTCTCATCAGTCCCATCTGGGCAGTGATTGTACTGGTCACAAAGGTACCAATAATGTTTTCCCCAATCAAGGCTGTATCTGGGAAGAGACGGGGTGATGCAGGATCCATCATTGCACATAAAACAAGGCTCCAATGTAAATTTTGGATTCAAGTATTCTGTAAATGTCATACCTGGGTAATTAAAAAAAATATTTATTGATTGATTTGAATGTTAATTAAAGGAATGATCGGCAGAAATTATTATTATTTTTTCTTCTTTCTTTTCCTGGTTTTATGCAGCATCTAAGTCAAAGGAAGATGATTTTATGATAAACATGCCTGTATTAACTGATTTTTTTTATAATGAAAGTTGCAATTTTTGGTGTACTAAGTGTTTGTATCTGAGAACTAATCATACCACAGCTATGACAAAAATCAGCTGTTTTAAAAACAGAGTGCCTGGGGCAGTGGTTAAGGGTAGCATGTGCGCTTCCTAACCCTACTCCAATTGACCGTTCACAGGTTCAAGTCTGTCTGTCGACTGTCAGGTATATGAGTGAGTCACACAATGTGGTTCCGGCAATAGCGGGGTGATTTTTACGAGGTTTTCTCTCGGGTTTCCTCTGTAATAAGGCAGGAAACTATGAAGTGGACGGTATGTTGTGAAATATCCTTGGTAATCACGTTAACCCCGAATCAATCAAACAAACAATCAAAAACCGAAAATTATTTTCCAGTCATCCTCCCAATCAAATTTTCTTCAATTTGTTCATTTGTTAACCTACTGTGAATCTTCAAAATAATTTTGTCAAAAATAGCGTTCTGGATAAAGATTACAGTCTATTTGTGGGGGTGGATTTTTGGTTTAAGTCTTTATGATGTTGTTCCCTTGTGGTTAAAGGGTAGCATGTTTTCAGCATAGTTTTACTGTGTTTGGTTAGCCCTACTGGGGCGAAGATTTTTATTCATGTGAGCGAAACTCTTCACATTTTGTGTTAAGGGTTATTTAATATTCAGATTGTTTATCATAACCAGAAGTGTTTCTAGAAAATATTGTCCGGGTTCCTATCCCAAATTCATTAGACCATAATCAGGGTTCTGTGTATCCCGTCCTAACACAGATTTTAATGAAAGATATTATTGAAATAATTGACAATACATTAATTTGGGCTAATGTTATTTTGGGTGCCCCTACGTTTTTCCTAACCAAATTGACTTAGATAACTTCTCTGATAATCATCCGATTGAAATACAGTAAGGAACAACATTCAGCATCATTAAATAAATAAATGTTATATTGAATGGGTTGAATATTATTATTTGTGGGGCCGGGGTGTCGGACAGTGTAACGTACCACAGTATTCATCCCGGCCATTATCACAATCCTGGATTCCATTGCAAATGGCAGATTTCAGGACACACTGGACAGGGGAACACTGGAATGTTGATTGATTGCATAGAACTGAAACAAACGTGGCAAACCAGAGACACATTTGTTATACTCATTCACAAATGTACAAGTTTTATCGTGTGACACAGAAGTAAGACAATTGCAAGAAAACTTGAGGGAATTGTTGCTAGAAGAAACTAACTAAAACAATAATGAATATCACCATGAATGTGAACTGAATATTATACAGTTTACCATACAATCACATATGCATTAAACATAAACAATTTCTCAATCCAAACTCATGTTTTATTAATTTCACCTTCATGATAAATCAAATGTCTTAAATACGCTTAAATAAGTCTGTAGCGAAGTTTAATTTTCAGATATCTACCCTATTGGCATTTGAAGGATGCATTTATCCACCACTGTCCACCAAATGAACTGTTTTCTTCAAAGGCAAACAAATCTATGGCTTGACGTGTTTTATTTTGTATTGTTTTGACTCAGATGAAATAAAATAATTTTATTCACCTTTGTTGAGACTGACCTGGTTCCTTTGATTGATAATGGATATTTAACCGGGAGTAAATGGTGGGATTGAGGCTATGAATGATCACCCAGAGGTAACTCCCTCGCGATACAATTTCCTCTTGCAGAGTTCTCTGGCATAGTTTATACGATGTTAATGTGTCAACTCCTACTCTTCTGATGTCGTTACCGATGTGAATATAGTTTTGTAAACAATTTTCATCTTGACCTGATTCTTGGCTGAAATTGTTCTCTATTTGCACTCGGATTCTATTGCCGGGTTTAGTATGGATCTCATATTTACAAAAGACAGTTCTGTGTTTGGTGAAGGCCGAAGATATGGTTCCGTGGCTAATGGACTTCTTCTCTTCTGAGCTCACAAACAACTTCCTCTCACATGTGTCTGAAATCAGAGAACATGGAAGCTTACAAAGTCGGTGGAATATGGCCAGCATTTTTGTACCATAATTTCTCTTACAGTTTGGCCTTAATTTAATTGCAGGACAATTTGAGTATAGTGCTTTTTATTGAAGCTATGTTCTAATTTCATCCAATTCAAACAGCTCAAGCTTTATACAGATCACTGTGTTTTAATGATGGTAGAATCTTTTAAGTAAGTTTTATTTCTTATTCACAAAATTTTCCACCAAATTGCGGATGAAATAAGGTATTATTAATGTGGCCATTCAGAGATAAGTCATATATCGCATTACGAAAGGGGATATGTTTATGATTACCCTTATGTTGTCAGAGTCTTGTGATCGTTTTAAAGACAGATAAATTGTCATTTTTGTTCAATCACTGCTTGTCTATTTAACAATAACAGACACGTGTATATAGCGTCACACAATAAAAAGCCAAGAACCCTCCGGCTGTAAGTGTCCAGTTTACCTGAGTAAAAGGAACAGAATTGTCCACGCTGTAAAATTATGCTTGTGATAGTGCCCATTACTGTTGAAACCCCAGTCATTATATATGGGATATATCCTTCAGCATGTCTTGACACAACAATCAATCTAAATCCAAGAATATAAAATGACTAGTTGGTGTCTTCTCATTAACACGTTTGAATTAATGATTTCCACACTCTCATTCATCTTCGAGCCCTCTGACTAAGGGCAGTTTGCTTGATGAGTACCAATGCTGTCTTTCTTGAGCACTCAAGGAAATTTAACTTTCCAACGTTATGGATTGCCGTCATTTAAGTGAAATACCTTTAACCACAGTGTAAAACACCAATCAATCTATCAATCACCCATTCATCTTTCGGTCAGTAATATGCTATTGTTATCGACCTGTCATGGGGGTTGGGAGGGAGCTTCTTGTTGCTCTGGGACCAGTTGCTCCAAGCACTATCAAATTTAATCCGCTATTAGATGACGTCACGCCATGTTGTAGGTCTACCTCTAACCCGGTATTAGTGATTTAATATGGTGTTAGCCTCTAATACCCCTTCGAGCAACTGTCCTCCTGGTCTTTTCGTCGATAAAGGGCAACATGAATGTAGGTCTGTATGTGATTTCGTTGTGTTTCATCCTGTGAATATCCTGTGTTTGTCCTGATACTTTACAGTATTAGCTTTTAGTATAACTGTTTGAGTTGTCCAATTGAAAAGAAGGTTATGTTTTTAATGATGTAAAACACAAAAATTTGCATTCCTGCAATGGGGATTGAATCAGGGGACATTTACCTTTTGATGCCATCATCTAGAGCCAGGTTGCTTAAGTTTCATTAAATTTAACCCACTATTTCTTTCTGTCAGGCCATGTTGAAGGTGTATCACAAACCCGGTATTAGCAACATTACCTGATGTAATATAGGTATACTTCTGTACAGAAAGAAAACGTTGCTTGCTGTGACTGAAATTCAAAGCCTCTAGCCCTTCTAGTGCTATAACAATCTGGGCAAGGTGCTCCAAATTCGTTAACATCAGATTAAATTGCTACTAGTGGCTTAAAGATATGCCTTCAACATGGAATGAGTTAATGATATACCGGATTTAATTCAATGTGGATTCTGTCTGGTCCTGTGACATTTATTGGGGTTTCGTTTATTCATTAAGCTGGCATGACGCCCTATGAGTGAAATGGGCTTGAGTATAAGCTAAACCAATTGAACAAGCTCATCTCTGGGCGTGTGTGTTGTCTTGATAATGGCGAAATGTCCTTGTTCATTTGTTTGACAAACAGAAATCAGCCAACCAGAGTGTGAAAGGCTGGGAGAGAGCTTCCTGTTATCCTACTGATCTCTGAGCTAACGGGCAACATGAAGCCGATCTGTTGTCCTACTGCTCTCTGAGATAATGGGCAACATGAAGCCGATCTGTTATCCTACTGATCTCTGAGCTAACAGGCAACATGAAGCCGATCTGTTGTCCTACTGCTCTCTGAGCTAATGGGCAACATGAAGCCGATCTGTTATCCTACTGCTGTCTGAGCTAACGGGCAGCATGAAGCCGATCTGTCATCCTCCTGCTCTCCGAGTTAACGGGCAACATGAAGCCAATCTGTTATCCTACTGCACCCCGAGCTAACGGGCAACATGAAGCCGATCTGTTATCCTTCTGCTCTCCGAACTAACGGGCAACATGAAGCCGATCTGTTATTCTACTGCTCTCTGGGCTAACGGGCAACGTGAAGCCGATCTGTTATCCTACTGCTCTCTGAGCTAACGGGCAACATGAAGCCGATCTGTTATCTTACTGCTGTCCGAGCTTACGGGCAACATGAAGCCGATCTGTTATCCTACTGCTGTCCGAGCTAACGGGCAACATGAAGCTGATCTGTTATCCTACTGCTGTCCGAGCTAACGGGCAACATGAAGCCGATCTGTTATCCTACTGCTGTCCGAGCTAACGGACAACATGAAGCCGATCTGTTTCTGTTGTTTCCATACTAGCCTTGAGGATTAGATTGAGAAGTCCTTGTTGATTTGTCAGACCGTACAGATATTTGTCATAGTGTTATGTAATAGTTTATTCGTTACATTGGATAAAGATGATCGATCAGGTAAAAGTTATCTAGGCTTTAAGCAGAAAAACAGTAAGACTTGGCAAGACACCTGATCCAAGACAGCTCCTGTGCCCTAGGATGTCATGCTGTGTCAATGTGTCAACCCCTTCACTTAACACTGGTGATGACCCTCTACTGGAGACAAATCTCATGACCTGAGCCAAAGGGTATGTACTTGTGTACTAATAAGGCCCTTACCTTGGAGTTGTCCACTTGATATTATGTGTAGTATAGCGCTGAAGATACAGACCAGTAACAGGAGTTCTCCTGTAATCAGGAAGTAAAGGATCATGTTACACGAGAAATTGGATAAGGTTTTCAGTCATTCTGGAGACATTATTTTATTACACGTAAATATACATGGTTGTAATAATTGTAATACCTGCGGTAAACAGTTTAATAAAAAAATAAATGTAACATAAAATGTATGATAAATTTTACAATAACAACTTCTAGTTACAATTGGGCAATTGATGTGGTGTGTTCACTCAACATCTTGTGTGTTTTAAGGATTACAGAAAGTGGCAGGTATAGTTGGTTGTTTCTGAAAAGGGTAATTGTGTCCAACAATTGGTCTGTTTGAAATGAGTTCTGTAGGAAGTGTTATATGTGATATACAGTTCTCATGAAGTGTTTTGTTTGATACATAACTTTTAAAAAGTGTTCTATGTGATATACAATTCTCACGAAGTGTTCAGTTTGATACATTACTTTTAAGAAGTGTTCTATGTGATAAACAATTCTCATGAAGTGTTCAGCGTGATAAATAATTTGTAGGAAGTATTCTATGCGATATATAAATCTCATGAAGTGTTCTGTTTCATACATAACATTTAAAAAGTGTTTTATGTGATATACAATTCTCATGAAGTGTTCAGTTTGATACATTACTTTTAGGAAGTGTTCTATGGGATATATTAATGTCATGAAGTCTTCTGCATGATACATAACTTGTAGAAAGTGTTCTATGTGATATATAAATCTCATGAAATGTTCTGTTTCATACATAACTTTTAAGAAGTGTTGTATGTGATAAACAATTCTCATGAAGTGTTCAGTTTGATACATAACTTTAAGGAAGTTTTCTATATGATATATAAATTTTATGAAGTGTTTTGTATGATTCAGAACTTCGAGGATGTGTTCTATGTGATATATAAATCTCATGAAGTATTCTGTGTTATACATTATTTTTAGGAAGTGTTCTTTATGATATATACTTCTCATGAAGTGTTCTGTGTGATAATAACTTATGTATTCTATGTGATATATAAATCTCATGAAGTGTTCAATTTGATACAAAACTTTTAAGAAGTGTTCTATGTGGTATATAAATTTCATGAAGTGTTTTGTGTGATACATAGCTTTATGAAGTTTTCTATTTGATATGTAAATACAAATTTCCCTAGTTTCTTTCTGAAATACAAATTTCATGAAATATTCTGTGACAAACAAGTGCCAGGACGCATTATGTGTGATAAATAACTTCCATGAAGTCTTCTGCATGGTATACACTCATAGTTAAAGAATCAAATCAGGTATTTAAGTAAGCTTGAGCCATTTTATGAAATATAATTCATAACTTATTTCTTACTTCAAGAAGTGTTCTGTGAGATATACATTTATGATAAATGTTCTGTATGAGATACGAATTTTATGACAATCATTGTACTTGTAAAAGACACTTCTCTCCAGCAACTGAACTGTGAGATACAAATGTCATGAGGATATAATTTCACTAAGTGTTCTGTGAGGGGTACAATTTTCAGGAAATTGTATTAATGAGACAAACATTTCAGGAAGCGTTTTCTCAGAGACACAGATTTCAGGAAGTGTTCTGTGATATTTTCCACGTCTGGGGTGGTTTCCTTCGCCCATTGGGCTGGGGCATCATCATTTATAAGAGTGAAGTAACCGTGGGTGCCACATTAAACCTGGGGGTCCATCAAACAAACATTCTCTCATTTAACTCAGCAACAGATTACTGTAAACTCTCTCTTGCCAGTTAGCTGTGCTTTAAAAACAGAAAATTCTTGACAATCACCGAAAAGTATATAGCTGGGTTTGACAGAATTATGTTTCCATATTTTGAACAATTATAGTTAAAGAATCAGATTTGGCTGAATCCTTTTCATGACCAGGCTTCCCCGCTGTATGCTAAAAATGAAGTATTGTCTAACTAGAGTGACTCAATCATACATACTGTGATACTAGAAAGACATGACGACTGATATGGATTTCAACTTCTGGATATATGGAAAATCCATATCAGTCGTCATGTCTTTCTAATTTAACAGCTTCTAAATGCCACTCAAACAACATACTGTGATACTGTACTAGAATCCCTCAATCATACATACTGTGATACTGTACTAGAATCCCTCAATCATACATA
>JARFOD010111684.1:2406-15379 GCA_031763545.1 Mopalia muscosa
CGAAGATATGATTGATGAATTAATAAAAAAAGACTACTTAAAAGAAAATGCTAAAAAATTCCCAAGAAGTATTTTAGCTACAGTAGATGGAATGTACTTACATTCTTTAATGGATAATAACTTTGATTTTAAACTTTATTTTTCATTTGGTAAAATGTGGTACCGACCGCCATGTTGGAAGTCCGCAAAAAGGAAGCGGAAGTAATCTTTAACGACAATTACTACTATAAAATAAACTTTCATTATATTTTTAAATTAACTTGTATAATATTTAATATTTAATTGAAATATCTTTACAAATTTTTAAGAGCGAAAATATTACTTATATATTTTGGGCTCCTAGGTCACGTGATACTTCACGCGACATATGCCTAGCAACAATAAATAAAGATAAACCGAAAGTTGAGCTTGTGTTTTGACATTGTCAATTTTTTTCTCTAGAGAGAACCATGAGCTCTAGCGGAGAAGAAGAAGATGTTGGTCCGTCTGTGGATTCAAATGACCCAGAAGAAAGAATCGCGGCTAGGCGAATTCGGATAAATCGTCGTGTAGAATCACAGAGAAGGTAATGAGCTAGACGAGTTGTTGTTGTAACATATGTCGATATGAGGAATACAGGGCAAATCGTCCAAAAGTCAAACGGCCTACGGACTTGTCAGGTCGAGTTCCTTTAAGTGCTTCACGCAAATCCTACTATCTTGTCTATCAATGCATATTGCAATGTACTGTTGTTAAAATTGCCAAACGATTCTTGTATCCATAATAAAAAAAATCATACTGATTACCTATATCACAATCACAATAAGTCAAGATATTAAAATTTTTAACTGTAATTATCAGTTAAGTTGGCATGAAACCCCAACCGTTTTTCGGCATGCCCTCTGACATCGTTCATAAGACAAAAACCAATGACTTAACATAAAGTATTCGGGAAAATAAATGTTTTGATCACGTGACATTTTACTCATGCGATTACACAAAGTTACAGGTACACAATTCATTTGTGATTCACTTGATCGGTCATATCATCGAATGAGATAATATTCATTTCAGACTTTATTTGAAAATATTTATAAGAATGCATGTGTCGCATGCACTATCCGCGGTAAGTAAGTTAGTAAGAAAAATTAAAACGATGTGACTTCATTGACAGCGCCGCTGTTGTTGTGTTTTCAAAGTTTCTCCATCAAATGCCAACTATAAGTCAGGATTAAATCTTACTTGGCTTGTTCGGCATTGTAAAACTGTAGACCAACAATTTTTGAACTGATAAGTAACACTAAGGTTGTTGAGTAAATAGCCGAACAGCTTTCATTAATTTTACTTTTGCATGCAGCACGGGATAGGGGATGAAAACAGCCGAGAGCAGGGTGGCTGTGTATTACCCATAGCTAGCATAGATGGATTTAAGTTAAATATAAAAAATATAAAGAAGGGCAACAGGCTTTCTTTTTTGACAATACACTGGCGCTGTCACAGACACTTGTATCTAGCTGGTAGATATTCATTCTCCCTAGGCCTACATGTATCAGTTGATCTTAACCGGATATAGTATAGGAGAAGCTGGAAATTGAGTTTCTGTCAAATTAACCATGGGGTTTATTGCTTTTATTAGAACTGGGATTACAATATACAGTGATATGAAGCTAGACATAACCCTTGCCCAATCCACATAAACTCAAGCACTCTGTATTGTTCTCGTTCATCCATTTCCATAAAGAATCTGGAAAACTGGTGAGGTTGACAGTTGGTGAATGTGTATGAGCATTGCTATGGTAATATATGGTTCAATCATGAGTCTGCCTCCTTTATGATTTTTGGTTGTTTTAAAGGTCCTCTAAAATATATAAATATTTGACATATTCTGAATCTGACTATATAAGAACGAGCATTAGCTTTTTCCCTATCGATATTCATTATCAGCTAGGCGTAAAAACAAGTATAAATAAATTCATTTACACCAACAATGACTTTGTCAAAAATAAACCAGAAATATTTTAAATATATAGTTGCTTGATTTTCTCAGTTTTTGCAGTCTGAAATGTTAATTTATCTGATTGTGAATGAAACTAGGCAATCATTAAAATCTCTTTAATAGATTTAAATGGTCGACAAAGGGGTGAATGAAAAATTGCAATAGCGATTTGAGACACCAACAGAGTCCCGATCGTGTTTTCTTCCTTTAATCGACCGCCATATTTTTATCTGGGAATACAAGGTTTTTCTAGTCCAACATTAGATCACTATTTAACCCAAATGCATTTTTTTTCAAGGTGTAATAATACTTTCTACAGAATTAAAGTTATTTATATACTTAAAAGAGGGGAATTGCTCACGAAAGATTTACCTTTGATTCACTTACAAATTTGCTGTAGTTAATGATTGAAAGAAAACTTAATTAGACACTGTTTCAAAATAACTGAAATAACCCAGGTTTAAATGGAGCAAGATTGCATCATGGTATAATTGGTCTATACTCAATTTGATTGTATGATTTCAGACAAAATGTCTGTGCCGAATACTGACCGCAAACAGCATAGGCTTGCCTACTTCAAGACAAGTTATAAAGCAAGGATATGTCTCTATTAAATTCAACAACAAAAATTTTAATATATACTTTAGTTTAGGAGATTTTCTATTGGGTGGAGAGATGCATTTGTTGTATTTTCCCCTATTTTAAGTCTTTTTGTTCTGATACACTGTAAAAGGGAAATATTATAGTGTGAAATCAAGTAATTTGTATTCAACAGACTGTCTTCTTTGCTTGCAGACAGTATACATTTTGATTGTGTTGGTTTGAACAATAAACTTAGGAAGAGGACTATTGTTTGTTTATATTTCTAACACATCTAGTCATATGATCGTTCTGGTTTATAAATATTTTGTTGTCAGAGCTGCAATGGGTGTAAATCCTGATTGTCAGAAGGAGGTTAAAGAAGAGACAAGTAAAAGCGGTAAACAGATGGAAGACAGTCGACTGAGGCTGACTAAACTCAGGGATGATGGTATGGAACTAGTGACAAACATCAGAGTTGCAGGAGATGCCAGGGAACAAATACGAAGAGGAGAGGAAGATGAGGCACGGCGTCAAAGGTCAGTACTTTTTTACCCATTCAAATAAAGCATTCCGGGACCCAGAATATTATCATGAGGGCAATTTCAACTTTGATCCTGGAAAACATATGGCATCCCAAAATTTTAATCCCCTAAATCAGTGTCAATATATTTAAAACGATAGATGATCTTTTTTCATTAAATCTGTGGCAAAATCAAGCAAAAAACAGGTGAATTCTCTTTGGTCATAGTCTTAGCTAGAGACCCATCCAACTGACATTTTCGACCAGAACATTTCTACAAATGGTTAAAACGACTGGTAGAAATTCCTTAAGATAGGGATTTGTGACAGGCAGATATCCAACTCTACCTAAGACACTGTCTTTTATTATCTTAAACTCAAATATATCTGAGCCCAATAAAAACATTTGAACTGTCAGGGGCAGCCTTTCCCATGGCTAACAACTTGTTGAACAATGTATTATGCCAAGTAAATTAGGAAAGGAATACATTTGGAAATGATGCCTATTTCCTACATAATACTTGGCTTATTTTAGACTTATTGAAAAAGTATGAAATATACGTACCGATAGTAAATGTATGTTTGAAAACTGACAACCGATGCTATCGTATTATGCAAGTGGTGCACATCAGTTAACAAACATACTCATATCTTTTCTTTATTAATAGGAGAGAAAAGTTGGAACAAGAAGCCAAGACTGGTGCAGAACGCTTTGAAGAGGTGTGTTTTGGCTCAGTTTATACATGTATTGTTAATTTACAACCAAAATGAGCTTACATATATGTTTATAAATACTTTTACATTAATGATAGTTTTAAAAGTATTACAACATTTAAAAAGATACAAATTAATGTTCTTGTTCCTTTGTAACTGAAATATGTGTCAGCCGCAATTTCTAACTATTTAATTTAACATTCAAAGTAACAATTTTATGGGCCAAAAGATTTAGTGTAGGGTTCTTAAAAAAACGTATTTTAGTTGTCTACTCTTGTACATCAACTCACAAGATTGATTCAGTTAAATCTATATCCAGACATATCAAACTTTTCACAGTAGTTTGACTTTTTGTGCAAAATACAGATACATAGCTAAAGTTTAACAAAAATATGTCCAGTTATTTGAATCAAGTTCAATTATTTTTAAATTATACTCTCTATTGCTCTCTTTGTCAAATCTGTGAAAAATTAATTGTATTTATTTATGCTTCAATTTTTTGTTAAATCTGTCAATATTTTGTTCAATGGTTGTTTTTTAATTGTATTCAGATAACTAAGAAGTGGGAATCTGCTCTGCAAAAAGACATTCCACAGCATCTACATGAGGTAAGAATTCACTTCAACTGACTTCTCACTTTATCACTGTAGCTCAACTGATGTGTCACTAAATTTGATTTAGTAGAATATAAAAATTACAAGACTGTTATCTTTCACTGAAAGACTTTGAACAAAATTAAAAACCACTCACCTGGTAAATCAAACGGCAATCATTGAAAGAAGCATTCAACAGCCTTGGTGGTTTTTGCAAGGTTTCCTCCCGGTTATCCATCATAATTAAGCAGGGTGAAGTGGACAATTGTTCATCATATTAGTGAAATACCCTTGAGTACAACATTAAACCCAAATCAGCAAACAAAAGGGAAGTCAATAATTTTGTGTGTTTTTTAGCTTCCTATCAATTTTTATTTTTTTATTTTTTTTCGCAGATGTTACGACAACAGAAAGGCTCATGTGATGCTATGATTGATGAGAAAAACAAACTCATCTCAGATTTCCAACTTGTAAGTTTTGTGTCTGACCCATACATGTATTTTTTAATCTTTGTCTTTTGAGGCCTCATGTTTTAATGGAGGGTAGAGATACATGCATTCAAATCTGTCTTGAGCTGGATTAGACTATAATGGCAGCTTGTGGGACAGCTGCATGACTCTGCCATGATGTCGCACAATTGGCTTTATTATTATATATTCTAGGTAAAACATCACCTAATGTTATTGATAACACCTTGGCTGACTGCCTGTACATGACAAGTAACATTAAACACTGTGTGAAAAGCCACTTGTAAACCTAACATAAACCTGCACGACTTCGTATTAACTTAGTCTGGTTTCTAGCATCATTAATGCTGGATTCATTTTTGTATTAGAGAAAAAATATTAAGAACAATGTAAAACAGCAAGTGATTGGATGATCAAATTGACATCTCAAAGTGTACTGCATAAACTATTCTCTACTACATACAGACTCTTTATTGATTAAGGTGTTTCTATTTCTGTCTAAGTCATATATGATACATCATTACATGTATGATTACTATTTTTCTTTAAAGTCCCAACAAGGAAAAAATACACCTTTCACATAGGGAAAGACCAACGATTTTAGACCTAAACTTATTACTTTTAATGAATAGTAGTTGTAGTAGTAGTAGTAGTTCTATCGTCTACTCATGGCTGTCTCCCTAGTGCCTGCATCTGTTGGCTGGTAGGCTTACATATATATACTCTATCTGGTATACTTAAATCAGATTTTTTAACCCACATGTCAGCTGAACACATCCAAACTCATGTGTTTTTCAAATAACTATTTTCATAATTATGTATATATAGCAGATTAACATATTGCGCTTGGATGTCCAAGCTTGACGTACGTTAAGGAGGTACAGAATGGTGTCAGCCACAAGCGAACAGCCACAGAAGTGACCATTTGGTTTTGCGAACACAGACGTCACTTCCATATTTTAAATTAAATAATTAAAGGTTAACATATGAGACAAGAGTGAAATAACCTTAAGTATTGCATAATACCCCAAGCATACAAACAAATGAAAGCACTACATGATATGACTTGTCTTGTTGTATTTTGATGATGTTATGACTTGTCTTGTTGTATTTTGATGGTGTTATGACTTGTCTTGTTGAATTTTGATGGTGTTATGACTTGTCTTGTTGTATTTTGATTGTGTTATGACTTGTCTTGTTGAATTTTGAAGGAGCTGAAGTCGAAAGATGATCAATATGTGAAGGATCTGAAGAAGCAGGCTGAAGACGTGGATTTGATGATAGAGAGAATGGAAGAACAAATCAAAAACCTTACAAAAGCTTATAGAGAAGAGCTCAACCAGTGTGAGGTACTCAATGTTAATATTTATGAAACTTATTTAACCATTAAGGCTGAACTTCCATGGAGTATACAGTAAATGTATATATTGTCTCTGATACATACTGACGTGTACAGGTATACATTGTATGAGACCATGAAATGTACCAATAAAGACATTACTTAGATATTATTGATCAAAGAGCCGAATTTCTTTTTATAAATGACTTACACATGGTTTATTAAGCCTGTTTTATTTATTTAGCCTAAGTTTGACTGTTTTCTGATATTTGTCCTAATTTACTGGATCAAGTGCCTTTGGCTATAACTGAAACCACATTTAGATTTGATCTTTTTCTTATATCGAAATCCCATTGAGATTTGATTTGCTTGATATGACTAAAACAGATTATGATATGAGCAAGTTATAACCAAAATCACATTGGAATTTGATCTGTTCTTTTTTTCTGGTCCTATCATATGCTGGTTTTGTTTATGTTTTCTTTTTAACTGATATTCAGAATTTATGTAAGCTTGTGTCAATGATCTAAATATTGACTCCCAACAAAAGTTAATTTTTGTTTAGGAATTCCACATCTCCTGATAGCCTAATTATTGATGTTTGAACATCCTAAGAGATATATTCTTGGAAAATTTCAGAAATCCTTTGTAACGGAAAGAAGTGAATTATTGGAGAATCACAGGAAGAAATGGGAGGAGAGAATGGCTAGTCGCCGAGAGAAAGAAGTGGAGTACATGAAATCCCGTGACAAACGAGTCGATGATTATGAGGTACAACTACAACATCTTCGAATCCAAGACTCTGAGGAGTACAACATGGTGAAAATCAGGCTGGAGACTGATGTACAGGTAAGTTGTTTTCATTGTGCAGGTGGGAGGGGGTTCCCTGTGACAGACCTGCCTACCTGCTGTAAGCTTATTGTATAGTATCTTGTACGCAAAATTTATGTTAAATACACTGATAAGACTTTTACACACAGCAATTAAAGTTCTAAGAAATGTTTTTACACATAAATGTCTTCCAGTGTAGTAGGTCTGCTGTGCAATGTTGCTCAAGATAAATAGGCAAACGTATTACACACTTTATCTGACAGATTCTTCATGTTGGTTTTCTTGTGTTTTTCTCATATCTTGTCTTTATTTGTTGTAAGTGAGGTATAGGGCGGTTTCCTTCATCCCTCAGACTGGTATGTAGATGTGTGAGTGAAATAACCGTATGATGTTTCTATTTGGGAAATAAAAAAAATAATACTGTAAAATTAATGATAGTATCATAAACATTTACTGCATCTGGCTTTCAATCATGCCCGTTTTAAAGATGCTAACTTGTTTGTGTTTTTTGTTCCCTCAATTATTTAAAGATTTTGGAGCAGCAGTTGCAGCAGATGAGAGCCACATACCAACTCAACCAAGAAAAATTGGAGTATAACTTCCAAGTGCTTAAGAAAAGAGATGATGAAAACACAATAACAAAATCTCAACAAAAAAGAAAAATTACAAGGTATTAATTCGTTTTTCTTGATGACCGATTTTGCTGCCAAAAGGCCAACTATGATTGATCTTACAATCCCAATCAAACAAAAGAATATTTGTAAATTTGATAGCCAAATATGATTCCTGCTCTGCTGTCTACTGTTTGTCTGCTGGAGGTTGTTATTTGTCAAATTGTATGTAAAAAAAAAGCATGTTAAATACCTGTGCTTTGTCTGCAATAATCCTTGTAAAGAAACAACCGAAATTATCTCCCTTTAAATGTGATTAAACGGTTGTCTCCCTTGGTTTCCAATTTAATAAGACTAAAGGAGCTCTTTTTTATGATAGACACTTGACATGTGTGTACACTTCTGAATTATCTCAATGACTTTAAATGTCAGTAACCACTGAACATACAGCAAAGTATTGCATATTTACCTGGGTTGAATGCTAAAATAATATTGTGATTACCTTACCTGTTCAACATTGTGAATTAGTAACCACTTTAACTGTAAATGAATTTAGAGGGTTTTTTTAAAAATCTTTTTTGTTGTTGTTGTAGGTTACAGGATGTGTTGAATGGATTGAAAATCAAGTTAGCAAAACAAGAAAAACAATACAGGTAAATCAATTGGATAAAGAGTCATATGTGATCAATAAACTGTACTAATAAATGTTTCTAATTTAATGATAGTTATGAAAAGCCCTGAACTGGAAAATGTTGGATGGATTATCTGTTAAGACAGCACTTTATTTAATCAGTAGAGAGCTTGGTGGGTTTGGACACTGACTGGTCTGGGTCCGGGGTAAGCAATGAACTAAAAGAGTTAAAACACTGACTGGTCTGGATCCTGAGAGCAACGAGCTGGAGGGTTTGAACACTGACTGGTCTGGGTCTGGGGTGGACGGTGAGCTGGAGGGTTTGAACACTGACTGGTCTGGGTCTGGGGTGGACAATGATCTGGAGGGTTTGAACACTGACTGGTCTGGGTCTGGGGTCAACCATGAGCTGGAGGGTTTGAACACTGACTGGTCTGGGTCTGGGGTGGACAATGACCTGGAGGGTTTGAACACTGACTGGTCTGGATCCAGGGTGAACAATGAGCTGGAATTAGTAACAGCAGCTTCACAGAGACTATGAGGATCCCGTTTGATTCACAGACAGAGCTGTTTTCTCTACATTCTTGACAGTTTTACAGTGTATATATAATCTGTTTTTTGCTTTGAAACCAGGGATGAAAACCAGACATTGACTGAGGACTATAAAAGAATCAGAAAACAGTTTGAAGAGCTACAGAAAAAATCCAAGTATGTGAGATATCCATCTTATTTCATTTTAACTTGCAAGATAAATTCTATTTTGAAATCTGCGTTATTTGTTTCCAATTTCTGCTGTCATTTTAACATGTATCAGAGGTATGTTCTGTTACTCTATATCTGGAAACACTTGATGTTTTAAGTCAAATAGATCCTAGCTGCAATTGCAAAGTAACATTGTATAGCATTGGGAGGGAGGTTCCTGTAGACCTGATGCCAGGGCTCGAAATGGAGGCCTGCAAATTGCCAAAATCAGTCCAAATTTAGTCAAAGCAGTCCAAGTTAAAAACAGACTGCTAAATCAAAAATCTAAAAAATAAAATAGCAGGCCATTCTTTTCCAGCCTTAGTTTTAAACAGATTGTAAATCAGAATGCATGTATATGTCATGTATGTTAGAATATCCTGACTTTTGTTGTGTTAATGAATTGACAGCAAACATGTTATCTAAAAATAACCTTTAATTGATTGTTGATTTAAAATTTCAATATTTAGCAGTCTAAATATGAAAGTAGCTTGCCATTCACTAGTTGGTCTGCTATTGTTTGAAAGGGGAGGAAAAAGTTGCAGTCCATTCTTAGTTTTCTATTTCGTGCCCTGTTACATGTATTCCAAACTTTATATTTACATTCATGAACTTCAATCAGATACAGATGATATATCATTTGTTATATTTATAAAAAGCAATCACACTGGCACAGGTATGTAGATCAATTAAAATGGAAAAATCATCTAGATTTCTAGATAAACTCCCAGACAAGTGTCTTAATAAACATTAATCTGGAGTTGTGATGTGGGTATTCACAGACATCTTGAGAGAAGGTAATGACCATTAGTTTGGTGTACACAGTATTGTAAAAAATGTAGGCAACAAGATATTCCCCATGGGTTAGCAATTAATTAACCAACAGATGAGTATTTCAGGGGTATAG
This sequence comes from Mopalia muscosa, assembly GCA_031763545.1. Classification (NCBI taxonomy): domain Eukaryota; kingdom Metazoa; phylum Mollusca; class Polyplacophora; order Chitonida; family Mopaliidae; genus Mopalia; species Mopalia muscosa. The sequence goes on from JARFOD010111684.1 coordinate 12,317, forward strand.
GGATTAACCAATGAATATGTGTGATACAACATGTGTGATACAGATGGAAGTTTCACCATAACCATGCAGTAGGTCATTTAGATTTTTGTTGCTCTTGTATGCTATAATAAGTCTTTGTGGGAGAGGAGTAGGCATTTTATGTACAAGATTTTGATATTCTTGTAAAATGAGACTAGCATATTTGGTGCTTGGTTGGTCATATTGGAAAACAAATGGAATTATTTTTTACTATGACGGTCCATCCGTCTCCACAGTCCACCTCCTGTCATATTCCAAGCTCTATCTCCAAAAGTACTCAATGTATTGAGCTGGAATTTATTTTATTTAACAGCTGGCATATTGGGATTCGGCGCTGTCATGGTGCTATCTATGTAATGTTCTTCATAGTTTGTCTGTCCGTCCATCTGTCTGTTCTTGACCTCCAATCCTGTCATATTCCAAACTCTATCTCCAAAAGTACTCAATGTATTGAGCTGAAATTTATTTTATTTAACAGCTGGTCTATTGGGACTGGGCACTGTCATCGTGCTATTTATGTAACATTCTTGGAAGTTTGTTTGTCTGTCCATCTGTCCGTCATTTGCCTTCACTCTACCTGACCTCTTGTCATATTCGATTCGCTATCCAAAAAAGTACCCAATGTATAAAGCTCAAATTCGTTTCACTTAATGACTGACTTTTCAGGACTGTACTGTCATGATATTATTCATGTACCATTCTTTGAAGTATGCTTGTATGTCTATCCATCTGTTCTTTGCCTCCACTCTACCTCCTGCAATATTCAGATGTCTATCTAAAAAAGTACTCAATGTATCGCGCTCAAACTTGTTACATTGGACAGCTGACAAATTGTGACTGTGCACTGTAATGATACGGTCATCGGGTTATTTTTCAAACATTCCTGGAAGTATAATTTTACACCTGTCTTACTTTATTGTGCTTGATGGGATTTTTAAAGCACCTATTCCTCCCCACTGTGCCAATTTTGGGCTTTACTTTAATGCTTTATTTTAATGCAATGGACCATTTTCCTCACACATATGCAAAACATGCATTTTTGAAACCTTCAGAAACGGTCACACTTTATCAACATGAAATTACGTTTATTTCATTCTGTCCACCTCATTGTTTTCTGTTATACAATTTTATGTTATCTACATGTGCATGTGTTTTGGTCCATTTGTGCACTCCTTATATTTTCATACAATACAATACATGGCAGTCAAGTTTATTATTCGCACATTTTAACAACTTACAGCCTTGGTGCGGTATAACTCTTCAGTTATCTAAGGGTTTGTGATTTTGGCGAAGAAGTCGACTAGTATATCCTCTAGGGATAAGGGCCTTAAAGGCAACACACTTGCAATTTAAAATGCTGCCAGAGTATAAATATGTCATCCAATTATCTACAATACAACAGGAGCTGCTTAGCACAGTTTCCAAGGCCTTCATATTCCCATTCTACCATAAAAATGGAAGCAAAGTTTGGGCTCGGGGGTCAGTATACCGGTTAAAAGCATTTACAGAACAAGTTCCTGCCTCAATATCGATATTTTTGTACACAGATTCTATGTCAAGTGTAACTAATACATGTAGGACGTCTTTGTCAACCTGAATTCCAGATGGCTTATTAAAAAATCCTCAGTATTTTTTATTAAACTGGGATGCCTGTTTAGCAATTGGTTTGAGATTGTAATTAATAAGTTCTGAGAGATGGTAAGATTCTGAGGAGCTATCTGATATTATAGGTCAAGCTGAAGCCATTTCTCCTGAGTGTTATGGAGAATGTCCCAGTCTGCGAATAGATAATCACCCTGTTTAGTACTCAGGAAATTTTGATCCTGTAAAGATAGAATTAATTCAAAGAAATTGCTAGTTTTTTGCTAATTAAATAGGGTTATATAGGTTTTTAAAATAGTCAGGATTAAAATAGCTGATGATCCGCCTCATTTATGTAATCCTTTCTTTCAGGTGTGGGGAGATAAGGGTGGTTTTTAGTGTTGGCAACTTGTGCAAGATCTGGAATTTAGCCACACTGGCACTAATCTCGGGGTCAGAAACTGGGGCACATGGGTCTCAAAAACTGAAAATAATTTTAACTTTATTCGAATGACCAGCAACTCCTTAAAATATAAGATTTTGGAAAGCTGGTCCTAAAGTTGTCATCATATTCCACAATTGTGAAATGTGCTTTGGAGTATCCTTATTGTTTATTCCAACATTTAGTATAATGATTTTGGTTTATAAAGTGGAGCCAGTTTCTAAAAAAAGATTTGATGGAGGGGATGGGGAAAAGACAGGATGGTCCAGCCTGAGGAGAAGGTGGAGCTGTACAAGGTGGAGACGAAGGTCTTAAGGACTCTACCGCTAGTCAGGGGTAAAATTTTGACTTTTTTCGCCTTTGTGAAATCTTCTTTTCCTAATCTTGCTAATGCGAAAAGTTGACCAAAATAAATTAGTATTTTAGAGTGGTTTTTTTTAGATTTAAATTCTAAAATGGGACTTCAAAGATTATGCATATCAAGGGCGGAAAGGATTAACGAAATTATCTCACTTTGACTGACTACCTGCTGACTTATTACCACAAACCAATTAGCGAAAAGCCCTCATATCAATTACATGATCATTTTGGGATGTGTATTTGAACCTAACAGTAGACATGGGGAACAAATGTTTCTGGGTGGTAGAACACACATTTATACGGAATACTCACGCCTCCAATAGGACTCATACTGTAGTCATTAACAAAGAAAAAAATTATGTACTAAAAAAATTAATGCAATAGATAGAACTCTATTTGGCCTTTTTAGTCAATTTAAAAAAAAACATGTTGTTAATTAAGTTTATTGTAGTACTATTTAAACAAACCCGAGTTCAATCACTTACATTTAGGCTGTTTTCTCAGATTTTATTTTTCTTGATTTTTATGATTGAAACCTTGACAATCTTGAAGCCATTATCTAAAAATCTGTCATTTTTCGTTTTGAAGATATTTAGCAAATATTTTTTTAAGGGCAGATTTGTATTTTTTACATATATTTTTATCAATTGTTCAAAAACTAA
>JARFOD010111695.1:0-15377 GCA_031763545.1 Mopalia muscosa
GAAGTGGACAATCCGTCGTCATATAAGTGAAATACCCTTGAGTACGATGTTAAACATCAATCAAACAAACAAACAAGCTTGCCTCTTCTGCTACCCTACTAATTGCCTCTAATCTTGAACCTAGGTCTCTTGCTACAAAGGCCAGTGTTCACATACTTATATTAATCATTGTGTCTAAGCTGTCTGTCAAATCAGGAAACTTGCCAGCTATATCTTGTCTAGTGAATTGTTGAGATTTCTGGTAATGGCGAAAAACAATTGCTCTCCGATTCCTCTCTAATGAATTATACCATCTCCCACTCACAGGGTAGATACTCTTAAATGAATAATACAATCTTTATCCTCTGTCACTAATAGAGTAGATATTCTCAAATGAAGTATAACCTCTGCCACTAATAGGGAAATTATTCTCTGATAAGTTATATTCTCTGCCACTGTCAGGGTAGATATTCTCTAATGAATTATACCCTCTGCCACTTATAGGGTAGATACTCTTTAATGAATAATATTATCTTTACCCTCTGCCACTAGGGTAATTATTCTCTGATAAGTTATAACCTCTGCCACTCTCAGGGTAGATATTCTCTAATGAATTATACCCTTCTCAACCTCTGCCACTAAAATGGTAGATACTCTCTGATAAGTTATAACCTCTGCCACTTGTAGGGTTGTGAACCACACACACATCTACAAACCAGATTACTGTACAATCAGTAAGAAAGGTGTGACTCGGATGAGGAATGATGATGAGACAGAATTCACAACATTAGACAGATGGGACCAGGAATATCATTACTTCAGAAAACTCACTAAGGTACATATGTTCTGCTAGATGTTTTTTTTTTTCCAAGGTTGTGTGATTTATTTCTGATTTATTTATTTGTATGCAATCATTCCATACTAAATAATATAAAACATAACAAAAAAAATAGATTTAATTGACATTCTCAGATATTTTATTCCAAATTAAAAAAAATGATACAGTAGAATTGGTTATATTTCCCACCACTCTTTGTGCCATTCTAAAATTTTATTCAAGGGAGACAATTATCCATTATCACACTCAGGGGAGATAACTCTAATCTACTTTCTTTCAGATTCCCACATTTGCTTTGTTCAGAAAATGGAAGGCTTTCAGTGTGTGGAGAAAAAATGTCAGAACCACAAAAATCCAAAGCTGTAAGAAAGGGCTTAATGAGAATCTATTCATTGTTAATCCAGTAAGTTTTTTTTTTGCTTTTTTATTATTTAAAGTTCTTTTATCTTGCCTGATCCTGTTGTAATTATTTGTGTTTTCAATTTTGGCTTCCCATAGGATTCATAAAATTAAAGCAAGTTGTTTTCTTATCTGACTATAACAAAATGTTTTCCAGATTTGTTTTTCTGAATGTAAACAATTGTAAGTTTCTTAACAAGGGAAATCAGCGCCATTTAAGTACTCGTACAAAATTATGTCAGCTGAGATTTAATTTTTGTAAAAAGTATAGAAGAAAATAAACATCCTTCACTGTGTCCTATAGGTTACTCTATCAACTCTTCTACAGATGCTGTCAATAAAATGCTACCCCAAATAATCTTATACCTAACTTTCATACTATCAGTTTCATATAGTGCCGAATAATTTTTGTGTCTTTTAGAAAGTGAAGATTAACAGTGTTTTCATTATTTTGGAATAACACTTTCTTAGTTAGAACATACACCTGTTCAGAAAATTTTGTAAGTTGAAACCCGTCCAGGAATCGAACCCACAACCCTCAGAGTTAGACACCAAATCGCCAGCAGTTAGTGCAGGCTATCTAGACCACCCAGCCACCCAGCCTTCTATAGAAGGTCGTGGGTTCGATTCCCGGATGGGTTTCAACTTACAAAATTTTCTGAACAGGTATATGTTCTAACTAAGAAACTGTTATTCCAAAATAACGAAAACACTCATATAGTGCCGTCAAAGGTTGGCTTCAGTGTCTAGGTAATATGCAGAATTGTTTTGCTTTTGGTTGTCGTAATATTGTGTGTGATTTCTCTCCTGCAGTCTTTGCGCCCCGCCCTGCTCAACGTACGTGAGATGTGTCACAGAATCAGTGATATGGGTCTGTGTAAGGTGGATAAAGGACACACCTATTCTCTGCTGGAATTCAGGGATGCTCAGTTCACACAGCTAAATGAGGTCAGTATATCTCTCACCAAGGGTATAAAGTTATCTCCCTTGATGAGCTGGTTTTCCCATCTGGTGTCAATAGCAGGATGGTGGAGCAGTAAGTTAAACCAGAGTATCAGTGAGCTTATCTTGACTGCTCCCTGGAAATCTTCTACTTGACCTCCATTGCAAAAGGCATTCTTATTTGTTTGGAGACTTGAGAACACCAATTAAACGTACACAGTAAAGTACAAAGTAAAAACTAACTCAGTCTACTCGAACAAAATTGGGAACAAAATATGTGTTTTTAAAAAATCTTTTTAGCATAGAAATGGCATATATAAAAAACTGCGTCTTTTGCATCTTTGAGGGAATCAAGAGACTTAGGTTGCTCAAAACCCTGCTTCTGCGATAGACAAAGCCGGAAGTTTTATTGCTTACAAAAAATGTAACATCTTGATGTTGTTGTGCAGGTGGCAGGACATCTGATGGAGTTCCGTGATCTTGTAAAGGAAGTGGTTCGGAGCGCGTGCAGAACAGCTCTACTTGAGGCAGGTTTCACACCTGATGATTACTTTTACGATGGAGAAGAAAGCCCAGGACTCTACGGTAACGGTTTAATATTGATTTGTCATCATGATGATATGTCATCATGTGTAGGTCAAACTCAGCTCAACCCATTAGAATGATAAGTACAAGTTAATACCTTATAATTTCTAGCAGTTGGACGAGAAATTGGCTTCACCACAGGGGGTCTTACATGTTATTTCTTTGGACTGTCCCAAATTTAGAGTGTCCCAACCAGGGGCTTAGGCAGATACCCCTCCAGTCGTCCAAATGGACACACTGAAGTTAACAATTGCCTTATTTGGACACCCTGAAACTAACATGCAGGAGATAGGAAAACTGTCAAAATTGGACACCCAGTTGAATAGTAAAGCACAATGACACTTTTGGAGACTACTTCTGATTTCTGGCTAAGCCCCTGGGGCCCGTTTCTCAAAGCGATCTTAGCTTACGCAAAACGTAATTGCCATGACCACCAGTGTTGAAGACATGGTGTTGCCATGACAGTTACGTTCAACGTAAGCTAAGATTGCTTTGTGAAACGAGCCCCAGGTCCCAACCTTTGGAAGCAAATTTACATGAGATAAGTTGGCTTGAGAGATTGTATTAGTAGATTTCTTAGAAAGGCACCTGATAGTTTGTTTTCTTGTCTGACTTACTTTCCCTGTTTGATAGTAATTTCCCTTGTTAAGCCTGCATTATTTCCCTGTTTGATAGTTATATCCCTTGTTAGGACCGAGTTTATTTCCCTTTTAAGGCCTGAGTTATTCTCCTGTTTTAGGTGAAGGTGGTGGAGCTCCAGGCACAGCCTCTAGTTATCTCATGCAGAGTAACTATGATCTAGACATCTATGGAGAGGCGCCTGATAAAATGACATACACGGAACAGGCTAATAAAAGGTCACACTGCAAAAGGCTCACATGGTAAGTGTAAATTTGTTTTGTGCTAAAACTAAGTGAAATATAACAATGCTTCATTTCTGTTAATTAAGCTTAATTAAAAATATTATCACATTATCCTTTTATTGAGAATTATGAATTGAAACATTGCTCCTCCAGTTTTATATTTTACATTATTTTAAAACATTTTATTCACAGGTTTTCACAAACACAAACAGTTTATTTACTCTTTGTTCAATTCACTTTACAGTAAAAACAATGTCACTTCACTCTGTCATTGTTTGCTTGAGTGTTTGGGATATTCATAAACACTATTGTCAAAGAGAGTCTCTGAATGTTAACAAGGGAGGTAATGCTACCATTGGTCCTCCGTCATCACAACATTCGTGATAGTGGAGTTTTTATTTCAAACAAAAATTCAACCATTTCGACGTTATAAAAAACTCCACAAATCTTGGTTTTGATGTCAGAGGACTATATAAACTGCAACACCTTCTTTTTGACATCTAGAGTGTCTCATTATGTTGTGATATATTCTACTTGAGATTGCCTGTGCTTTTTATGTTCACTTCACTGTCAGATCCACTGCAAAATCACTTTCACTTTCAGTTTCATTCGGCTGGCTGATTATTTGATAGTGAACACAATGCATGTCTTGGCGGTCAACTCTGTGTCCACTTTACTGAACTACCTTACTGAACAGCTCCAAAACACTCCAACTCTGGCTCAAATACAAGGACAGGAAGAGGAAAAGAAAGAAAAACAAGATAACCAATCAGAAAAAGTAAAATTATTATTAAACTTGATCTCATATATAAACCTTTATATTATAAATTATGTATTAATTACATGTTAAAAGACATTTGTTTTGTTGATGTTTAATTTTAGATAAATGGAATTGATATAACTGATATCTCACAACTTCTTTAGGTGCATGTTTAAACAATAGGATGTTCACAGAATTGTGTTGCTATGCTGTAGATCAAAAAACGCAGATCGATATTGAGGAAAATTTCTTAATAATATGCAAATGTTTCTTCTTACAGTGTATTTTTAAAAGATGTGATATTTAGTTCAGATTCTGTACAAAAACTGCTGCTGCTCATCTTTCAATATGCCGCAAATAAGACAGTCTCCAGGAAAAAATTTATTTATGCTATAATATGCTGCTATAAATTTTGTTTGCTTTTAGGAGGGTGAAAATGAGGATGATGAAGAAACTGCTCGCCAGTTACCTCCCTTGTATATCACAGAGTTTATTCTTGAGCCAAACCAACTGCTCTTCCAGCCAGACCTGGATGACTTCCAGGAAGGATTGTCTGAAGTTATCAAAAAATTCCAAGATTGTGTTCTTAGCGTAATGAATTTGGTACCTGACACCTACTTTGATGCTTTTACCAGGTGAGTTGTTGACTGACCCTTAACTTGGTCTAACTCATGGTTAGTTTTGTTTGTATTTTTTACATTTGACCAATACTAATAAATGTAATAAATGATCTTTATGTAAAGTATGTAATAAGTTATATGATGTAATTTATAAAAGCAGCATATGGTTAGTTTCATTAAGAGCTGGGCCCCCAGCCGTGGCTTAGTGGTAGTGTGTGTGATTCCTTATCCTGCTGTGATATACTGTTCCGTGGATCAAGTCCATCTCTGGACCATCAGGTATATGAGTGAGTCACAAAGTGTGGCTACAGCAATCGCGGTGGTGGTTTTTATGAGGTTTCTTCTCGGTTTTCCACAGTAATAAGGCAAGGTGCAGTGTAAAGTGGACAATCTGTCTTCATGTAAGTGAAATACCCTTGAGTACATTAAACCCCAATCAAACAAACAATAAGATCTGCAGGGAATAACATGTACTACCTTATCAAAATAAATTTATGTATATAATAATTATGTTATTTAATTTTTCCCTCTATGCAGGCCGATAATAAACAACAAGTTTGAAGAGAAGACATGTGGAGAAGGCCCTAGTCTGACTACTATGTTTGAAGATGACCGACACTTACAGACCATCATACACAGTCTCAGGGTCAGTTCACTTATATTCACTTTGGCCTTTTGTGTCTTTATTTTTATTTCCAAATATAAACGATAATTCAATAAAATTTTTATGAATTAAAATCAATTCTGTATAGAAGGCAGTTGACACATTTTTTCAGTTAAAAAGCATCAGGCTTCACCAGCAATGATAAATTTATACTCCTTATGCTTCATGGGGACCAATGCTGCCATTTTTTATCACTGGAGAACCATTTCTTTACCATCAGAGCAAAACTTTATACATTTTATACTTGTGTTAAATAATGAGTATTTCCTTTTGTTGTTCATCATACTCAATACAAGTAAAATACCCCTAACCATCAGTCAATCCTGTAAAGTATTGAGATAAAGTTTTAATCATGAATTAATTTTTCTGAATTAATTTTTCAGGAGGCCGTGTCTGCCGCCTTCAATGCAGCTAACCAGTACGCTGACACATTTGAACCATACCGCGAATTCTTCAAAGTCAACGAAGGGCTGGACTTGGAGGCTGTTAAATCACAGGAACATGGTATGATTATACGTCAATCTCTGGTAGAGTTAGTGTGGCATGTAAACTAATGGACAAATGAAGCTATTATAATGTGGTATTGTTGGTCGGCCCATTTTATTCCCCGATTGGACTGACATGTGTTGCATGATAGAAATGACCTTGATTAAACCTTACAACTATAATCCAACAAACTTCATCTGTGAAATAGGCCCGTGGCTTAGTGGTAGCGAGTGCGCTTCCTAAACTGAACATACTTCGATATACCGTTCCCCGAATCAATTCCATCTGTCGACCATCAGGTACATGAGCGAGTCACATGTTGTGACTCCGGCAATGGCAGGGGTTGTTTTTACGAGGTTTCCTCGTGTTTTCCACCGTAATAAGGCTGTGTACAATGAGAAGTGGACAATCTGTCGTCATATAAGTGAAATACCCTTGAGTGCAAAGTTAAACACCAATCAAACAAACAAATCGTCTGTGAAATAAATATTGACAAAGGTGTACAATTATTCGTCATTATGTATTATTTAGTTATGTCATCCAGTGTTTTTTGTTCTGTGTTTTTAGATGTTGCTTTCTTTGCTGAAGCGCTCGAGAGATACAACACCCAACACAACATGGCACAGAGTATTATCGAGAAGCGACCAATAGGAATGCTTCTTGTGGATGCGAGCAAAATGAAGAATCTTCTCATCCCATCACCGATCAGATGTCTCGATGTAAGAAACTATAAGTTGTTTCCACATGAGGGGCCACTTTCTACTTATCAACAAAATAGAGCATGCCCTATTTCATATGACAATTTGAATTTGAAATAAATTGCATGTTTGTTGCATCAATTATGAACATTTGTGAACAGTTCTGTTTTAAGACTTTCTGTCATGTCTTTTTGCATGTTGGGAAACCAATCCAGTAAGAATTTTCAGAGCTTAATGAAATTTAAATTATTAACAACTTTAAGCATATCAAAAATTTTTAAGAATGTATTCTTGTACAGCATGTAATGTAATCAAGGCAACTGACAACTCAACTCAAATTCCTTTCTTTTATACATCTTTGATGTAGATTTTTTGCATGAGTTGTGCTTGAGAATAAGCAAATAAATTATTTGGTTTAATTATTTTTCTCTTCAGGTGATAAATGATCTGTTGCCAGTGTTAGCTCGACAGGAAGTAGACAGATTGATTGCAGAATTACAGGATGCTCAGTTTAAACTGGAGTTTGTTGCCACGACAACCATTGAATTTGTTCAAAATCTGACCTTCCTTGATGAGATTCAACTCAGGGTAAGTAACTCTTGCCACTTTAATTAAAACTTTTAATGATGCAGAATGATACTGAAATAATTCAAATGTATGGGGGTTTTTTTCTAACATGATAATGCTCAAAATAGATAATAAATTGTTCATACCTGTATTTACCACCTTAAATTCTAAACACTCTCCCTGTTTCAAACACGTTTACATTTTATCAGAGTTTTTACAGAAATATTTTTTTATTCGTTGATTCTTGTATTTTAATTGATATAACTGTTTAATTCTCAGGTTGATCCACTGGAGAGAGAAGCCATGATTGTGAAGGAAATGTATGAGTTGATTGACCTTTACACGGTGCCTACCCCACCTGAAGACTTCGCTGTCTATCAGGTAAGCTTTCGAAGTTTCTCAAAACCAATATTAAGTCACTAATCCATTATAGGTGACCCTGTGAGGGAGCGGGTGGGCATGGCCCTGTAGAATTCTCCCTCGGCTTCCTCAGTCAATCGTAAAAGGCGAGAAAAGAGGTGGCTTTCCGTTGCCCCGCCTGGTGTTCTCAGAGCTAAAGGGTAACGGGAAGCAGATTTGTTTGTCATGTTCTGTATTTTTGTCCGTCGTCATATAAGTGAAATACCCTTGAGTATGACGTTAAACGCCAATCAAACAAACAAACAAATCTAAGTTATGCCACAGTAGACTGTGGCTATATTTGTGACACCATACACGAAGTTTTATGTGAATAAATCTTCTCGCGTTTTACCTGGCAATAAATAAGGCCGAGTGTTAAGATAAATTGGAAAAGAATGTAGGGAAACCGCACATTCTTAAAAAATAATGTACACTTAAACAATGGCGTGACTATCGTTTAAGCCTGGTCACTGATTTGAAACTTTGCCAACACAAGTTGGTTATGCATGAGTTGCGATGGGCACAAACGCTTCTGGTGACTTGGTTTTCACCGGGCTGTAATACCTTGCTACAAAATTTGTTGTCGGGAGCGGAGACATATACGCTGTAATCATCTTGTATTAGCGGCACAGTCGTGTCCAGCTTCGATGGCTGTCATCGACACGTATCTGTGAAATTTGCCTTTGCTACTTTCACGATAACCTCTAGATTCTAGTTAAAATGGACTGGTTTCAATGGGTTGGATTTGCCATAAGTTTACTGACGACGATGTGTTGTGGCAGTGCTGTCAGCTTTAATGTTTACGCCGTTAAACTGAAAGAAACGTTTCGACTGAATCAATGGCAGAGTAAGTACTAGCTAAATTTACTCCAACGTTCCTGTCTGTATATTCAGTGTGCGTGTATTTAAATGATATGCGCTTACTAAACTGAACCTTGTTTCTATTTACCGTTCACAGGATTGAGTCCGCCTGTCGATATCAGGTATATGAATAAGTCATAGGATGTGGCTCCGGTAATATCGTGGGATCGCTTCTACGAGGTTTCCTCCCGGTCTTCGACCGTAACAAGGACAGAAACAGTGTGAAGTGGACAATACTTCGTCACATAAGTGAAGTACCCTTGAGTACGACGTTAAACACCAATCAATCAAACAAACAAACCAAACATATATAAATGTGCAACTTTTAAAACCGCGTAAGTAAATTTATTAATTTTCCGATTCCAGTTGAGCTTCTGGGTTCATCTGCTGTGATGGGATGGAGTTTCTTAATCGTGTTTTCCTGGGTCATCAAACGATTTGGTTACAGCGCCTGTTACACCCTGACATTACTTCTGACGACCGGTTCCAGTCTCCTGATGTGGCTGTCAACCCAATATGTAGAGTTTTTCAGAGAGAGGGCCTGGCTTATGTGTGTGTTTCTATTCCTGACCAGTAAGTTTGTGTCGTGTTATCTCTGTTAAAAGCCTTGCTTTCTTGGTCAGCACAAACGAAATCATATACACATGCCAATGTCTCAATATTAGGTCATGTTGCCCTCGTGTTCTCAGAGCTAAAGGGTAACGCGAAGCAGATATGTTTGTAATGTTCTGTATTTTTTTACGTCGTCATATAAGTGAAATACCCTTGAGTACGACGTTAAACACCAATCAAACAAACAAACCTACAATCCGAGCGACGTTTACTGGCAAACTTCTACTCTATAATGTTCTGACTTATCATGTTGAACTACGTAGATCACACTGATGATCGATGTCTTCAAAGTATTCTTCTCCTGCGGCCGTGGCTTAGTGGTAGCGAGTGCGCTTCCTAAACTGAACTTGCTTCGATATATGTTCACCGGATCAAGTCCACCTGTCGACCATCAGGTATATGAGGGAGTCACATGTGGCTCCGGCAATTTTTTAGATGCTCTGGTTTTAGATGCATTGTGAAGTGGACAATCCGTCATCATATCAGTGAAATACCCTTGAGTACGACCTTAAACCCCAATTAAACAAAGTATGTTTTCTTACTATTAATTACAGGTTGGCAGAATAAATCCCGTGTTCATGTCATTTCAGCTTCCGGTGCCGGAGGTGGAATTCAGTGTGTCTCTTCTATTGGTGTAGAGAAATTCCCTGCTAAACATACAGGTAAAGTTGTCGGGATTTATATGGCGGTGTCAGCATTTGGTAGAATCTACAACTCGTTCCTGTTCGAATTTTTTTTCCAGAAACAAAGAACCCTTGGGCCGTTTTTCGTCACGATTGCCGTTTCTTTTACCTGTGCGTACTTACTGTGCTATATCTTCCACAAACGGCAAGAAGACGATACGTCCGTTGATGGCTCGGAGGAAGACAACTTAATCAATGATGATATTATTTCAAAGAATTTTAAAGATGATGACCTCGGTTCTAAAGACACTAAATCGGAATTACACACATTACTGACATCACCGTATTTTTATTTTATGTCTCTGTGTTTTGTTATCTTTCAGTCGAGCACTCTTACATTCAGGAATAACATAACAAGCATAGCAGTGGCAGTTGGGTCCACAAACGAGATTCATTTCGTTTATATTTTATCCGTAGTACTGATCGCTTCGCGCGTAATATTTGGAGTGATATACGATTACTTTAGCTCTCTCCAAATTGGTTTATTTCTTCTTTTAGTTCAATATCTATTTTTCTGCGTTGCTATGTTAATTGGTCTCTTATGGTTGGATGGAGTGACCATTTACTTGTTAGTGGTTCTGGCGTCCGTCGGCTGCGGCGGAGGACATTCCCTTCCGGTATCGATGATGACGTCAGAATTCGGGACCGCTAGTTACCCATTAATTACGGGCCTGCTTGATTTGGGGTTGGCGCCAGTTGTCCTCGGAGCTCATCTGTCGGTCGCCTTGATCTACGAAAATACAGAACATCTGCTGGGAACCAAGGACTTATTTTGTAAAGCATGCTTCAGAGGTACTTTCATAATTCTTTTGGGTTTGGTTACTTTAGTAGCTATTCTACAAATTTTGAACTTTGTCATACGTTTCACGAAATCTCGCCTGGCATGTTGTAATAAGGCGTAATGTACGAGAAAATCACTGTAGGCCTTGTAAGACGTCGCTTTGGACACAACAAGTTTAGTGCCGAGCTCGAACGGTTATGTGGACTTTAACCGTGGTGCAGAACAAATCTAACCGAGTATTCTAGAGCATTGGCTAAAAACCGACACGGAACTTACGTCCAGACGATGTTTCATTATAACCAGTTAAGCGGAGTTTATAACTTGCAGGTTTGCACCCCAAACCAATATCACCAACGGTTGACAAGGAAGGGGCATCATATGGCACGCCGAAGCGGAAAAAATTCAAGGTTTATAAATTTGACTCCCAGATTGTTTTTTTCATGCAAGGTTATTTTATTGTCTAAAATTTTATTTTTCTTGTCCGAGATTTTATTATTCTTGTCCAAGGTTTTATTTTTCTTGTCCAAGGTTTTATTTTTCTTGCCCAAGATTTTTTTTTTTCTTGCCCAAGATTCTATTTTTCTTGCCCAATATTTTATCTTTCGATCAAAGACTCACGTGACCTGTCCAAGGTTCACGTGACCATTCCAAGATTCACGTGACACATTATCTGATAATGTCGTTCGAGGGCACACAATCAGTGTAACGCTGACATGTCAGTGCAGCGTAATCAATGACATAACTATAAAGTATAATATAGGTCATTGAGTGAAACATACAAACCTTATACTATGCGTTAAGATGCTAAAACAGTGCACTTTATGTTCATATTACAACTGACGGTCATGGAAATTTTGATTTGGTCACGTGAATCTTGGATCGAAAAAAATCTTGGGCAAGAAAAATAAAATCTTGGGCAAGAAAACAAATCTTGGGCGAGAAAAATAAAATCTTGGACAAGAAAAAATAAAATCTTGGACAATAAAAGTAAAATCTTGGACAAAAAAAATCCAGGAGTTGAATTATAAATCTTGAATTTTTTTCCCCTTTGGCGTGCCATAGCATCACGAAGCCGATCGGTTTTTGCATAGCTTGTCTTTGTTTGTTGCCAGTTGTGTCGAGAGTAGTTTCTTGTAGTCATCCGTCTGGCACGTCGTCATTCGAGTGAAATAACCTTAAACCCAAAATTAAAGACATTTAGAAGTATAGGTCAAAGAAACTACGATACAGCAGTATGTCCATTTTACTCTTGTGCATATGGAAATTGACCTGTTGGCATCCCAGCTATATTTTGTACTGTTATCTCACTCTCTCTCTCTATATATGTATATATAATCTATCGTTTTGATGTTGTACTTTGACGCTGATAATCTGAAAAGGCGAATCACTCTGGGATTCACCGTCTTGTCCTTATTTTATGAGATAGAACCTTTTTACCATTACATTAGACTGTCGCGTTCGCGGGGTGGTTTTTATTTGGTTTCCTCCAGGTTGTCCACAGCACTTAATCAAGGAAATAGTGTGAAACAACAATCAAACAAACAAATCTTATCGTATACAAGTGCTTTATATATTGTCTTATATAATTGTTTTAAGTTTATGTGTACAGTGTCTTGGAGTCTATCACTGGATTTTGTAGGTTGACTCTGTATTACAATAAATAAATGAAACATAAATAAAATAAATACATGAAGATAAAAAATTATTTAATGTCAATTTGAAATAGAAAATGTTACTACAATATGTCTTTGTAATTTGTAGTGTTTTTTTTATTATAGATATCACAAGAATCTTTTTTGCCAGGTTTCTTAGTGGGCGTGTTTTTTATATGGGCCATTTATACCCGCTCTATATATGTGGGCGTTTTTGAACTTATGACCCGCACTTTCCTTTATACCAATTAAACGAGCGCCGTTCTGTTGTGCTTTTGTCAAATAGTAATAGAAAAACCTTATCAACAGATAAGATATATTTTTTTATGTATAAGGGGCCAAAATAAAGATGTTGTACGTCAAAATTCACTTCTGGTTCGTCATGCCCAAGCCAAGTCTAAAATATAATCGATTCTACTTCCAACGTCGAGACATTGACTACGATACAGCCGGACCAAGCTGTTTTCCGCTTCTTGTATTTTTGGCCTTTCTCCCTGCGCGATGGCCTGGGCTGGCGGAGAGTTGTCTTTGTCTCCTCTACAATACAGAATACGATTGAAGCAGAGCGATAACATTGTGCTAGGTTTCTTTTGACGTGCCCTTCTTTGTAATGGACCATTTACATCCGCGATGTATTTGGACGTTGTTGAAATAGTGACATGAACTTTCCCTTATACCAAAGAGCAGCTCACTGTATGGTGCTTTTGTCAAATGATCCAAGTTTTTACCCTAATGTGCTGCCATGATAAATGTTATTTTTCAAAAATTTAATATTTGCAAGCACGTCTTTGCGCTTGAAACGGCGCAGAACGCCATTGACCTAACTCGTTTAGTCAGTTGACTAAACAATTTTCTGTTTTACCCAGTCAGGACCTAGTCCCACATCCACTGTTGTTAGTTATATTGATGTTTGTTAATAATTGTATGTGTACTTAGAATCGACGGTTGTTTACGAATGTTAACTTTTTACACGAACCGGAGTTTACACAAGCTTCAATTTTTTTAATTGTTATTAAATATTGTTAAATATTGCTTAAACCCACGTTTTTTTAAAGTTATTATGCTACATACTTACCAGAGGTTTACGGACATTAAAGCCAATAATGTTGCTGTGTTTGTCAGCCTTGACGCTTTCTTTAATAAAACATGTTCGAAAGGACAATTTTGTTTTATTCATATATCTGTTTTATAATCAATAGGTATTTTCTGATAACTAGCTTTAAAACTTGTCGTCTTGGTGCTCTCTGAACTAAGGGACGATCTGAAGCCGATATTTTTGACGTCTTATGTATTACGACCTGTGATTGTCCGGTCTTTTGTCTGGTCTTTTTGTTTGTTGCCAGATGGTGTCGAGGTCGTCTTCCCTTCCCCATTTACTATTCATTGTATATGTCCGGTATCCACGTCAAAACGGCATGCCGTAAATTTCGATAGGAACGTATGACCTGCACTGCATTGCTTTTAATCCGGTCGTAAAATAAATCCTGCTAGGCAGCTTCCAGCCTGACATATACAACGGCCACAAGAACATGGGGAAGGTAAGACGTCATTTAAGGCTAGTGTCGAAGGTTTTTTCCTTCACCCAGTGAACAGGTAGTAAAAACGACTTCAGTGAACTGAAAGGATAAAATATCTTTCAAACTGGCAAAGACTGAGATTTTCAACAAACCTGGTTAAAGTAGAAGTTAATGGTTTAACTTTTTCACGCCCTTCATTTGATAGGACGTGTTATGTTAGCGGGTTGTCTGTCTGTCCGTCCAATCCTATAACTTGTTAGTTTCCGGACATCACTGGGGATTGATTTTAGCGCCATATCAGAACATCCTTCGACACCATTCGTACCTGTACAGTTATTTGGAAGGTGAACGGAAGCAATGATATTACACGAAAAAGTATTTTTTACCACCGGATATGTTGTGCGCATGCGATGACGACAACCAAAGCATTCTGTGGCTGTGTATCAAACAAGTTTGTTACTCTGGTAAAATCACATTTTAGTAAAACACTTTTCCTTTCTTAAAAGAGGGGATAACAAAAAATACACATGTATACGGTAAGCACTAATTGTAAGTGCAGATCAGTCGTACGTCAGTTAGATTCAAGCAAACAAAGGTATAATAAAGACTGTCCCAGATATTCAAATTATGTTTATAATTGTTTATCAAGTTTGGAGCGGTTAGGTTTTTTTCTTTTCTACGAAATTGGTCTACTCATAAACCCAATGCACACTTTTGTATTTCTAGAGAGTGTTTGAACTGTCCTATGAAACGCAGGCCGATATGATTTCCTGGAAATTGCTCACGAAAGATTTACCATTGATTCAATTGCACATTTTCTGTAGTCGACGAAAAAACTTAATTCGACACTGTTTCAAAATTGCTAAAATAACCCATGTTTAAATGGAGCAAGAATGCGTCATGGTATAGTTGGTCTATACTCAATTTAATTGGCTTATTTCAGACAAAATGTCTGCGTCGAACACTGACCGCGAACAGCTTAGGCTTGTCTACTTCAAGACGGGTTATAAAGCAAGGATATGTCTCTAATTCAACAACAACAAATTTATTATATACTTTAAGACATTTTCTATTGGGTGGAGAGATGCATTTGTTGTATTTTCCCCTCTTTTAATGTATGACTTGCTGTGATAATTAAAATTTTGTCCGCTGTAAGTATTTTAATAATAATATAGCTCCAATGACTTCTTCATATCAACACAAGAATAGCGCTTAGACATATACAAAACACAAATGGATAACTCGGTCATATGGTGAAACTAACTTCATAAAAGTTATGACCCCCTACATTATTTACAGTACGGAAATGGCCGAGGGATGTTCATACATAATTTTGGGCCCGGGGAGGGACCGGGTGGGCCATGGCCTTGCAGAATACTCCCTCGGCTTCCTCCGTCGATCGTAAGAGGCGAGAAAAGAGGTTGCTTTCTGTTGCCCTGGTGTTTTCAGAGCTAAAGGGTAACGGGAAGCA
>JARFOD010111706.1:0-15376 GCA_031763545.1 Mopalia muscosa
TTAAGGTTGCACTCAAAGGAATTTCACTTATATGATGAAGGATTGTCCACTTCTCACTGTCCCTTGCCTAATTATTGTGGAAATCCAGGAATAAATTTTTTAAAAACCACCCCACGATTGCCAGGGAAAAAAATGTGACCCACTCATATACCTGATGGTGGACAGGCAGACTCCATCCTGTGAATGGTACATCATAGTAAGATTATTAAGCGCACAAGCTTACCATTAAGCCACAGGCCCCATGACAAATATAAACTGAAGCAAAAGCACTTTCGTATTTCTTAACGTTATGTTAATTGTTCAAGATCTTATATTTTGTAAAAAATGCAAAGTTGTAATTACCTTGACAGGTGGGGTTATCATCAATAGCACACCTGTATGGATTAGCACCGCTGATTCTATAGCCAGTATTGCACTGAACACGCACTAAATCCCCAGCTGTGTATATACTACCAGAATTCAGTGTTATTCCGTTCTGTATTGGCCGAATTGTACAGAGACGTCCTGAAACACATCAAATTAACAAATGAGCATCACCATCCAAAATAGTCAATTAAATTTTTTATTGTACCCTTCAAAATATTAATAAAGTATCAACTGGCCCATAATACACCTAATTACTTTACTGGCTAAAACAAAACAAAAAAATAATTAGATACTTAATTTGAAGACCCCTAGAAAACTGCATTTTACTTCACACAATAACCTCAACGTCAATTATTTTGTGTATTTGTTGTCTGGGCTGAGTTGCTCGAAAGAGTATTAGTCGCTAACACCAGATTAAATCGCTAATACCGAGTTAGAGATAGACCTACAACATGGCGTGACGTCATCTAATAGAGGTTTAAATTTAATAGTGCTTCGAGCAACTCAGCCCTGAGTGGTAGTCCTCACAATTTCTGAACAAAAGACCCAAGAATGGCGTTTCATCAACGACGAAAGCAGAGGTTTATCTACTTAATTATATGAAGCTAGATTATGTTGTTATCCTTTATGATCGATTCTAAAAGCGCAGTTTTCCGTTGCTACATTGTATAAATGTTACCAACGTTTTGGCCTGACTGAGTGAATCAAGTTATGCATGCTTCAATCCGCCTTCGGTCTCCCTCGAAAAAAACTTCACTTTATAGGATTCTTTAGCTACCATTACGGCTGACTGAAGAATTGTTTTTGTCTGAAATTTCAAGCACCTTTCAAGCACTCCCCGGAGACTGCAGTCCTATCATGAACAACTGTCACTCGTTCAGTACAACACAGGTTAAATAAACTTATTTCAAAAGTTCCATTGCTGATTATAAAGTGAGAGAGAGTTGCACCATTTTACACACTTAACTTATTTTTTATCTGTGTTCATGTTACGGTGGTTTAACTGCAGCATGAAAAGGAGTAAACTGATGGCATTTGCTTTCTGCTTTTTAACTACAGATATGTTTCCTGGCGAGTGTCTGTAAGTATTTTAATATTAAAGAGCAATACAATTTTGCTTGCCTCATTATGTTTAGATTCCTTATTTCTTAGATTCTGATTCCACGCCGATAAGAAAATGGGTGAGAATATGAAAGTACCCGGTAACAAAGATGAATGGTTGAAGTTTTGGACAGACTGTGGTGATCATTGTGAAGATGAGCCGGAGACGGAACCATGCCCGTAAGTATAGCGTGGGAAAATAAACTTGGCGGGACAAAGCGGGAGCTATTGGTCAGGGACTGGTTGCTCGGAGCGCTATAAAATTTGACCATCTATTAGATGGTATCGCGCCAGGTTGAAGGCCTAACTCTAATCTGGAATTTAGTTTTTTTATTCCGGTGTTGAAGAATAACCGTCTTTCGAGCAACTGACCCCTGAATTGAATGAAATATCGTGCTTTTGTACTACATGTTTCAGTTTTGTCCAGTTTTAACGTGTAACCATGCACATGCATGGCTGTGTTTCTCTTTCATCCGTGCATTATGCTCTATGATATGTAACGTTGTGTTATTCCATTATCAGGTTAAATAAGAAATATATTATGATTAACAGTGGTATTAACGGTCCTGACTGTTACGCGTGTAACATCCAATAGTTTTATACAATGAGTTTTAGAATACTAATGAACCTATTTTATCCTTTGAGTTGTGTGTTTTATCAGTTTATTGCAGAAACACGTGGACAAGCTCACCAATGGGAAAGCCTCGGCGAAAATATTTGTACCCCTGTGTACGAAGTCCTATGATCTTATCTGGTAAGAAAACATCCATCACTCAAACTCAACAATATATGCCACTAGTGTAATTAGTGTCCAACGTGACAGAGGAGATTATAAAATAATTATAACAAAAAAGAAATAACAAAAAATAAAGATAAAAATTAAATAAAAAATTAAATTTAAAATAAAATTTAAGGCCTTTATTAATATAAGTACAGATATACAGCTAATAAAAAATCCTCACTAAATAAATTAATATACAATATATACATCCATTGTATGCACATGAAGAATGTCTGTCAAAGTTACAGTATATAAAGTATAAACCTCCTTACTCAGACTTACTATAGAACATATTTGAAGACAACAGGGGAAAAAAGACAATAGTCACAAAATGTGAATTTCGCGATTACCCCTTAGCTATGAGCTCAGAGCATAAACCTTCCCTGGCGCATACTGTTGTGCCCGTGGACGACCATAGTCCTTTAATAGCAATGTTTGAAAATAACATAACCCTTTTAAAATTAGAGCCTTTTAAAATTAAAATTCTGTTTTTCTGCAAATCGCTTTTGTGTGACCAGGGTCTACATTTTTATCCTGTGATCTTCATGTGTCAGTGTGTTTCTTATAATTGGTATAGCCCACCCAGCGTTTAGTGAACCCTGAATTTAACATAAACAAATATTGGGCCGGGTGTTCGAACCCACAACCACAAGGCCACGAGGGGATCTCCCCTTTCGTTGACGAACTGAGTTTTGTACTAGTGGCCCTTCGACGAACATTTACCAAAAATAGATTTGTTTCTCATTCTCTAAAGCGAGCTGGACATTCGCAACGCTGTTCATACTGAAAAATACACGTCTGAAAGTCATGTGATGAAAAATCGTGTTTGAATCGTCAAGTAGTCAGTTAAATTGTAACTTACTAACGATTAAAACACTGTGTTAATTTTTTCTAAAAGTTGATTTTCCTTTTAAAGGTTATCTGATAAGGGACACCATGTTATTGGACTTGAAGTAGCAGAAACCCAAGTTAAAGGTTTCTTCAAAGAACAGAAACTTGAGTATACAGTGGAGAAAGGACTTGGCGGGAAGGCGAATGTCTACAGAGTACGCTCAACAAATTTCTTCTTCTCATTTTGAGAAACAGATTTTGTAAATTTTATCCCATCTAATTGAACTCAGATCTCAAAAACGCTATCCGTGTTTCGTTTGTCGTTATAGCGATATCTAACGCATTAACCTGACTTATACTGTTCATTAAGGCCCCGATTACTGGGATTCGCAAAAGGTCACAGTTTCAGTTGTCCAATAAAAACACCGATGAAACGGGTTATGGTCAAAAACCAAATTTAGCCAAAACAAACGGTGTTATAGTAAGGTAATTGTGTTTGATTTCAATATAATGACAAATAAAACACGGCTAATCCAAAGTAGTTTCAGATTAGCCGTCAGAAATGTTTACACAGCATCTTTTGGATGATTTTAAACTATATGTACAACTTTGTCTATGCCCGCAGCCGAGACTTAGTGTTTATCCTGTGCGCTTACTTATCCTACTTCGATATACCATTCACAGTGGACGATCAGGTATATAAGTGAGTCACACGATGTAGCTCCGCCAATCGCAAGGGTGGTTTTTACGAGGTTTCCCACCGTAAGTAAGTGAGGAACAGTGTGAAGTGGACAATTCGTCATATTGAAATACCCTTGAAAACGACTTTAACCCAAAACAAACAACCTTTTATACAATGAGCCATTATACGGACTACTCTGGGCTAAGATTTGGGAATGTTGAAACATTTATGCCATGCGATATTCTATTAGGCCTAACACTTTATTACTAAGATATTTTTTGACAAAAGGACGAATACAAAAAGTTGGGGAATATTCTAATATATATTTTTTTATATTATTGCCAGTGCAAAACGAAGAATCTAGTTATTTATGCAGCGGACTTCTTTGACTTTAATAAGTGAGTCTTGTGTCTTTTTTATCCCTCGCTTCAAATTAATATTAAGATATCGTTTTACTTTGAAAAATGATTAGATATGGTGCCAAACGGTTAAATAATTGATTTTTAAAATCTATTAGTGAGCCAAATAAAGATGTCGGCTAGGTTTAATTGCGTCTTCGAATATACAGTTTAGTATAAACCAAAACCCAGAACTAATAATTCACTTTTTGTCTTTCATGACTGATATGCCAAATTTACAAATTCGAGTCGATAAATCGGCCACTTAACTGTTCTTTTTATGAAATCCATGAAGAGAGGCAGAAGGACTGATTGATGGTGTATGGGATAGGAGGGCCATGATCTCTATAAATGACACTAATTATCAACCGTAAGTAGAGTTATCTCTCTTTAAATTGGCTTAAAGTTTTAAAGCATTCGAGCAGAAGTTTGATTAAAACTGTCCCTGTTTTACCGCCATAGTAAAGGGTGTGGTCTCCTTGGTTGAAAAGCTTGATGGTATTTGATGCAAAGAAAATGAAAACAGAACTTTAAATCAAGCTTTAATGACTGAGTGTTTTGTTCTCATGTCAATTTTATCTTTACACACCAGATAATGGTGAATAAATTTGTTTGTAAGTTATTATAGATATGTCGACAAATTGGTTGACAACCATCATTTCACATAGCTGTTATACTGAAATTGGTTCCATGGTATGGAAAACCATTAAACATACCACTGTCATTTTCGATAATAAAAAAAAGCTTGGAATAAAGTTATATGTTTAAATTAGATTCCTCGAGGTAAAACACGCTGAAAAGATGTAACTAGACAATGTTATCATATGGCTGGTGAAAGAACAGGGTTTAGTACAAGCCTAAACGAAGGGGATTTATTAATAAATTATCTAATTACACATTGACGGCGCCAACGAGCAAATATTGTGAAACATACAAGACTTTGAACACTAGACTTGTCTCTAGTGTATTTTTCTTCTACAAATCCTAATGACAATGATGCACAAGTATATTCTCTTAATATCTTCGAATTAATGTCCATCTTTAAAAGGTCTGATTGAATAAAAGCGTTCTTTTTTTTCTGTTGGTACGTAGCTTTTTAGCTCATGACTCCCTAGTTTACTTGACAATTCTCTAGCTGTATTTTGTTATCTGTATGTTCTTCAGATATGTTGCACTTGTGAAATCTATTCTGAAACCCGACGGTCGTTGTTTATTTGTCAATGCTGACTTCGACCGAACGAAAAACCCAGGTAATATATTATCAACTTAACAATTAGGGCTTTATAGATTGTAAGCTGTGGATTTATTGAAAGTTTATACAGTCTTAATTGTTTTGTTACTGTTCCAGCTATTACTTGCCCCTACATAATTATAGTCTCGCTAAACCAGACTTCTCGCGCGAACTTCGATCACGGCTAGATATCTAGGCGTGATCGAAGTTCTCGCGAGAAGTCTGGTTTAGCGAGACTACCCTACATACAGATATAAAATATTAGCATTATATAAGTAGGCCTATTTTATATACGGCATTTGGTTCGTTATGGAATATAATAGTCTCCCAAATATAAAAGTATGTCATTTAACACTGATCAATCAATCAACCGTGTAATCAACCAAAGAGCATGAGTCATGTAAAATTGTTTGATTGTATTCTATACTATACCACTAAACATTTACTGCTGAAAACTTTTCATATTTTATTTGATTCACTTTCTGATCAATAAATGAATTTAACTTAAAATTTTTTAGCTGTTTATGTTTGAATATACTATTTAAAACCAACTTCTTTAAATACCAGCAACCGGCTGCCGTGGCTTAGTGGTAGTGAGTAGGCTACGCTTCCTAAACTGAACATGCTTCGATGATCCATTCAAACGAGTCCGCCTGTCGACCATCAGGTGTATGAGCTAGTCACATGTTGTGGCTCCGGCAATCGCGGGGGTGGTTTGTACGAGGTTTCCTCCTGGTTTTCCACCGTAATAAGGTTGTGTGTACACTGATCCGTTGTCATATAAGTTAATCAAACAGACAAACAATTAAATAGCAGCAAGTGTTGTGTGTTTCTGTACAAATAGTCCTTCTCATATTTGAACAACGAGTTATCTCCCTTAAATACATGCCTATCTATTTACTCTTTCGACCAGAACAGTACTTTAAGGGACAAATACACGTGAGCGCGCCTTCCAAAAGCACCACGAAACAAACCAATAGCTGATTACTTTTTAAGTAATAGAATAAGTAGTATGAAAACAAACTGGCCATCAGGTGTATCGGTTATTTATCTTTTTATTTGCAGGTCCACATTTGGTGACAGAACAAATGTTGAAAGACTTGTACAGTAAGTTGTATTTTATTTAAAAACGAACATTACATGTATGTGACTTTCGTTATTCTATTTTTTTTTTTAAATACCTTTTTTTTTCTTCAATGAAATGCTCCATGGTGGCTTATCCTTGAAAATTTATAAAATGCCATTTTTTTCTTGTCGACGTAAAACCCGACCATGAACTCTATATGTGTGATGTATGAGACCTTCAAATGTATCGTCGTGACTCTATTCTAACAACGGGATCCGAAACTCTTGCTGTATATTGGTAATAGACCTATAACTCGTAGTGTTTTGGAATAGACTATTGTCATATCGACATACATTTTAACTGTTTGCCAGTGTAAGACCACATTGATAACGATTGCCATTAAATCATAATTATATTCCAAAATTGAGTTCAAACCATTCTGTTTTTCGTTGAGACTTTCATTATTTACAAGTCATATTCACTGTGCTACTGCTGTCTGACCATGTTTTGTGTGGTCGAGTGATCAAGCTCTTCTAACAGTGTGATATCTAAGCACAGTGTGCTCTCTTTGTTTTTTGTCTGTGTAGAGGATGGCTATAAAGTAGAGTACATAGACGAGAGGACGATTTCGGAGAAGACGGATCCATTCTTTGAAGGATTTGAATGGTTTACAGAGAAGATGTTCCTCATTTCCAAAGCCTAGTTTCTTCGGTACATCCCCAAAATCCCTTGACAAGTCAGAGAACAAACATTTATTATTCTTCACTGTCAGACCATTTTGGGGAGCTTTGTACCTGAAGATTTTAAATAAGCAGTGCATTTATATTTAGAATAATATTCTCTCTTTTTATTTGTATATTCTTTATAAAGGCTTTAAGAAGCCATGGGTCAAAGAGAAATCACATGTTGTTAGCAATATTGATACATAAAGTCACTCTTTATCTAGAAAATATGATGAATCCTGGTTCTGTTTTTATTCATGACACTCTTGTGTTAAGAGGATTTTTTTTACAATGCTCCATTAGTTGTTTCATTTTTTTAATTTTTTTGGGCAATATTTTGCCTGCTTTATAACTTGGGTCCCTTATACAGTTCTATGGATGTCCTGGTTTATTATAATGACATATATTCTCCAATAATTGGTCATCAAATATGCAGTTGAAATATATTGTGTGCTTCTTTTTATCTAAGGCTTTTTAAAACTGATACTCCTGTCAAGATCTAAATGTTATACTCAGCTTTTATATACTACATAACCTTTTTTTACAAAACATTTATACACTGTAATACTCGCTCATATAATCCTATTTTAATTGAGTGCAAAATATGGTTTCATGCTGCGGATAGGTGAAGTGGGCGTCATGTCGATTTAAACTATGACGTGTCTCAGCAATGGTCCACAGTGTATGGTGTAGATATGCATAACCATTATATGTGTTTTAATCACACTTTGCCAAACAAATTTATGTAATAAAACAACTTATATTTAGCCAATGCTCCTTAAACATAGAGAGAAGAACTTTCAATTATGGGAGAGACATTATATGTATGTATCTTTACACACCCACGACCAAGGCTTAGTAGTTAGTGTATGCACTTACTAATACTACTCCAATTTACAGTTCATGACATCGAGTCCGTCGTTCGACGATCAAGTATATGAGTGAGTCACACGAGGCTCCGGCAATCGTGCGGTGATTTTCACGAGATTTCCTCCAGATTTTCCACTGTAATAAGGCAAGTAACAGTGTTAAGTGGAAACTCCGTTGTCATATAATTGAAATACCCTTGAATACGACATTAAACCCCAATCTAACAACAAACAATCTCAGAAGCACTTGGGACCATTCACCAGAACAAGAAAACAGATAAAAAAGACTGGTAGGATGCGAATTTCGTTCTTTGTCCAGTGAACTTGTTTTCTTTTTATATCTTTTTTATCTTTTAAACTTGAAATATAAAACTTCATCTTTTATTTACGTTTTTTGCTCAATGTGTTTATTTTACTAGTACCTGTACAAGAAAACAGATAAAAAAGACTGGTATAGGATGTGTATTTTCGTTCTTTGTCCAGTCAACTTATTTTCTTGTTACATCGTTTTTGTCTTGAAAGATCAAACTTTATCTCTTAGTTACCTTCTTTGCTCAATGTGTTTATACTAGTACCTGTATCCTGAAAAAACGTTTGACATAAGGCAGACATTCCACCGAAATCTTATTATAAGTTGCCGATCCACCGTTAAAATGTTTTGGTTAAAACAAGTCTTTCTGTGCTTCTTGTTTCAGGCGCCGTTTACTGTTATGATATTCTTTAATAAAGAGCTTGGCATATGTTAAAAGAGATTGATCTTGGTCTTTGATTGTCAGTATTTGAAAAGAGTCTGGTGCTTCGATTGCTAATATTTGTAAGTGTATGTGTCATTGATTGCCGATATTTGTAAGAGTGTAACTTTAATCGCCCAATTGTAGGTGATTGGTCTGTGTCTTTGATTGCCAATTTTTAAAAAAAAGTGTGTCTTTGATTGTCGATATTTGCAAGAGTCCGTGTCTTTGATTGCCGATATTTGTTGAAGCCTGTGTCTTTGATTGCCGATATTTGCAAGGGTCCGTGTCTTTGATTGCCAATACTTGTAAAGAGCCCGTGTCTTTGATTGCCATTTTTTGCAAGAGTCCGAGTCTTTGATTGCCGATATTTGCAAGAATCCGTGTCTTTGATTGCCAATATTTGCAAGAGTCCGTGTCTTTGATTGCCGATTTTTGCAAGAGTCCGTGTCTTTGATTGCCAATATTTGTAAGTCTGTGTCTTTGAATGCGAATGTTTGTAAAATTGTGTGATTGCCGATTTGTGTAAGGGTCTGTGTCTTGATTGCCAATTTTCGTAAGTCTTTGTCTTTGATTACCAATTGTTGATAGTGGTGGGTTTAACTGAACTATAAACTAAACGGGCTCGGGAATTTACTGGATCACACAATGATAGTTTGATCGGAAAGGTTTTCACAATTAGAATTAAAATCTATGATTTTGAATAAAATGTAAGAAAAATACTATTTATGCATAACAAGCGATTCTTGAACATGTGCTTAGTTTTTCTTAACTATAAGAAAAACTTAAGTGCCCTTATGAACACGGGCCCTGGTCTATATAATAATAAAGATGCCTTATTTCTCTTCCATGAGGCAGATACCTGGCTCTTCATTGTATATGGGGTTAATTACATCTGATGTATTCCAGTTTCTAGGTACCATTGACAAAATGCACGAACTAGTAAATGTTTGTAACAACACGTCGTACACACCGATCATGTACATTTCTCTGCTTTACAGGTGTAATTAAGATTCCAATCACAGGTACCTCAATCCCTATCTACACTGTGTCAATACACCTTGTCTAGATACTCTCTGTGCTTCTTGTCAGTGAAATAAAAGATACAGTACTAGTGAATTTGACTGAATACACAGTGTGGTAGTCGACCACACATGCGTCACCAAGAGTGCGTCCTCCGATGTAGGCCAACTGGATTACATATATCAGTCGTATCAGGTAAAATATATGTATTATTTTGTTAAACGATCTCCGACTCGTTATACATAATCATTGTTCTGTAGTTGAGGATATTGATTAAAACACCGTTGAAAAAAATTCCCGTCTTTAGTAAAGTAGATCGTCAAGCGAATTAAGTTTGTCCGCCATTCGCAAAGAAGACAGAATCTGCTGGTTTTAAGGTAGGCCTGTTCTCTCAAAATACATGCATCATACAACCAAAAGAAACAAAAGCTTTACATGCTGATAAATGTCACCCTCTATTATGGTTTCCTATGCTAGTGTGCTTTTTGACCAACAATGTAACAATTGCAAAGAAAGTTACAATACGAAAGGAATAGATACCGGTATCTCCGGCTGTCTGCATCGTCAGCACATTACCATATAACAAACTTTTCAGATTCAGCAAAGATTCCATCTCAAAGTTATGATTACAAGAATATCGTCACAGTGAAATTAAGCAAATGTTATTACCTTGATTTCTTGTAAGTAGGTAAAAGCTAACTTCTTTCTTTTATGTTTAAAAGAGTATACCACTTTACCCTAATATAAAATATATCTGTACATGTATATATGCTATATATGCTGTATAACGACGTCTGTTATAGCTGTTCTCTTTCTCTGTTATTATTCGACGACCAGTTAACTCTCCAAAAATGAATGTTTTATTAGGTTTATAGGTGTTTAACCTCGAACTCGATGGTATATCCTTTGGGGACTTTGCAATGTGGGCAATTGTTGGAAAAACACCCCGAGATTTCCACAGTGACGCTCGTTTAACCAGTGATCGACTTACAGCCATGGGCCTACGTATACTTCAGTCTTAAAGTACGTAAGGCCTACAGCTGTAAATCTGCCGCTGGTTATAGGAGCGTATTCACAGTGATACATCCGAAAGTTCTCCTTTAATTTATAATTTCGGAACGATGGCTTCGACATCTTATGTACGGCATACTTAAGAGGATTAAGCATATGCATCCTAATCCAATGGGCTAAGCAATCGGCTGCTAACGAATGCGATTGAAAAATGTTCAGATATCGAACGTAACTGTGGAATTTAGCAAGGTTGTTCATTCGTGTGACCGTAAATACTATATTTGACCCGCTTTACCACATGTATGTTATCTCACGAGTGGAATGTTTGAAGTTACTCTACCAAAAAAAAAATCCGGAAAAAAATCAGAACAGACAAATCTAGTGAAAACGCTATGCCATTCTATACATCCAATGAATGAGCTTAACCCGGTTTTATGTAAAACTGGAATAGGATGACGTTTAGGTCGTGTTTGCTTGCCCAGAAACTCTGGTCCCTAAAGGGGTCATTGGTTCTTTCCCGGCGTTGTTCTAATTAATAGGAGTCAAAAATGAAACATGTTAACGGAAAGTGGTTGACTTATATAGCGTGATATCGGCTTGACTAGGGTATTGAAGTAGAATATTTTCATAACTTTGTTGGGGTGATGCAGGGCGATATAACAAGTCGTCGACTTTATACGTAGGGATTTCTTCTTTTCACACTACGAGTGTAAAGTGCATAAATGTAACCACTGTATAGGTGTATCTAAATTCAGCGTGGCCGTGAACTTCGTAAAGCAGATGTTTGACAGTACTATAGTCCTTGTTTAAATTGAGGGACCTTGTTTTAAAATGGCAAAGGGCACCCGTTAATTCGTTAGTAGAATTCGAAGTATTCACCACGAAAGCGTGACTCGGTTTGGGGACACACGGCTGCTTGAGTTTGACCAGTAAAGGAATACGGTAAACACGAGAATGGTGGACCTTGTATCGAACACGGACCTAAACGGTACAACCCTGTGGATATAACCTTCCATTTTCACACGGTAAAATCAATTTCATCTTGCAGATTCAAGTAAACAAAAATGCCATTTTGCGGAATGAATTATTGATCAAAAGGGTATATGACAGTCCCATAGACGTCAGAATAAATACTTGTATAGTGATCTTTATGAATATGAAACATTACGACACACTTTATTTTGTAAGAACGGCCCTAGAGCCATTGTCTATAGCAGAGAAACTTTCCTTTGGCCGAATATATTGTTTGTTTTTTTTACGAAATCAAATAAAATTTGCTCTCTCGAAAATATATTTGATAAAAAAACATGCAATTATATTGTGTATAAAGGATGTTATTTTGTATACTTCATTATAGCACGAAGGCTTGTCAGTTATATTTATAAAAATAAAGAAAGCAGTTGACCTTCACATTGTTTGCCATAAGGTGGTGTATGCGAATACCACTCCAGTATAGTTGGGCTGCACTGTTACTCGTTTATGAATTAAGGTCTGATGCATTGAATGATACTGACAGGAAGTGTGTTTAACACTTAGTTCAGCTGAGGATGAATGAAATAACTACAGTGGGTGTATCATTCGTATATATAGGGACACTTATGCTTTATTAAATGTTAACCCATGACAAGCACAGTGTTCTCAACTAACTTCAACTTTTCCGGATATAATTTTGAGTTAGCTCTAGGCAATTTGTGATTACAGACATAACTATAAAACAACAATGGTCTACAGTTTTAAAAAGATTGCAGACTGGGAAAGATTTTGCCCTTGTGTAAATGTTACCGAGTCAGTGTCAAATTAGCACTGAGAGACATGTGATTTAAGTTGTCGGGCCATGGGAATTTTGTTAGTTGTTACAGTCCAAGTTTTTAGTAGTAGCTGTTAATATACTTCTGGTAGTAGACGATGTGAAACACATGCAGAATTTAATTCACTCCGTTCGCCGTCTATACCATTTGAAAATAGACATTTAATCACTCTCTTCCATCGAGACAGACTATACCTAGCCTATTGCGGATGGGCCATTTTAGTTGAGGTTAACAAGCACTGTGAAGTTCTACAGCTGACCACATTGACAAGGGACTTCTTTTTCATTACTTAAACAAGAAGCCAATTTGAACCGAGAGAGTTATACGGTAAGATCAAGCGTAAATTTGTTCATTTATCTTTCACTATTACCTTCCTCGCAGACTACTTTTTACTCTGTCTCTCTCTCTCTGCTAAATTTTGATTTATTTAGCCTTGATTGTTTTTTTAAAAATTCCCGGCCCACGTTTTCGGGGAAACAGTACAACAACAAAATATATCCCACTATACAAGCGAGTGGTTTATAGTGCATATCCACTTCTGGCCAAAAAGATAAACACGAGCGCTATTGATTGCATTCAATAAAAGTTATGACCCTTGGAAGCAATGGTGTGGAAGCCCTATATTCACTCGACAATCAGAAAATAACACGACGGGTCGTATAGTTTGTCATTTGGCTGTCGGGCATGTGTGCAATAAAATATAATGGACAAAAATTACTATATAAATGGGTTCTTTAATCTTGTTTATCGAGCGTAGCCCAGTTTCTAGAAGGCCGCACTGTTCATTCTATTTCAATATTTACTCTTAATTCATTTGATATTGACACGCCAAACTTTGCCATTTAAAGAAGGAACATTCTCGCAATTTTCTTTTACTTTCACGCCCCTATACTCGAACAGTGCATGTGCTTTATAAATCCATGTCATATTTTTAAAACCATTTTGTGTTGTATGTCGCAGACCAAGTCATGAGTCATGCATTGATGGTATAGTTTAATATGTTTTCCTGTAATATAACCACTTATGTGTTAACTATATAGTTACAAACCGTGATTTGATGATATATTATATTGGGCGTTGGATGCAGTTAAGTTGAGAACAAAGTTCAACGAGTAGATGATAAAATAATTTGAAGTTATTTATAAAGAATGTTCCTCAACACTGTTTAACTTTTCCAGTTTAAAATTCAACGTATCGCGTTTAATGAAATAATGCTATACCCGAAAAACAATGCTACAGTTATTTTAGACGTAAACAGAGGCCTAAGGCGCAATGGTATTGTATTGTTTCTTTTGAATATCTGTTTCCCGTGCAAGCATGCTAATAAATTGAGATAGGGTATCGATCAAAAACACGTTCGGAAATATAAATAGAGACGTCGTTATACATTTTATGAAGACATATAAGCACCTTTAACCGAATCAAATAGGTATCGCAATACACTTCTCCGGGAAATTATATGCGGCAGTGGTATAACACTCTTCGCAGCAGGTACATGAAGCAGGGAAAGAGGTTGGTGATTCTACAGGACTCTATTGCGTGCTCTACATGGTTGTATATGTACCTTATGTAGTCATAATACTGTACATACGCAATCTGTCTCACTGTGAATTAAGCTTGTCCTTATTTCACTGTGTGACATAACGAGAACTTAGTGTGATCAGCTTATACAGAGCTGTATCAGTGTTATAACCACGTTACGTCGTTAGTTTGCCAGTGTGGGTGTGCTATAATTCAAACAGTATATATATACGACCAGAAATTCAGGTTTTCGCAACGGATCTTATATTAAATAACACCACCTGCTTTCCAGTATCCTGATTGAAAAACTATAACAGGCTATAAATATTTACCAGCGCAACGTTTAAAAATAAATTTAGTGAATTTGAACAAAGCGGTTGACGATATAGGATAGTCAATGGTGAATTCATACAGAGAGCGTATACTTGCCTTCACAAGGATTATACATTAAAGACGTATAACAAATTGTAAGTATATATATATTTCTAAAAGCAGTCACACTGGCACAGGGATGTAAATCAATTAAAATCGAAATATATATATAAGTGTATAACATAAGAAAAAATCGTATATAATGTTATTTTGATTTATGTACATCCTTTTATGCTTATCAAATCAATTCAATCATAGTTTGAAATATAACAGAGCCATAATAGAGACTACTGGTCTATGTGAAGATTTTATTTATTTATTTTTTTAAATTGAGGATTAACAGTATTCTCTTTAATTCGGGATAACATTTTCTTAGTTTGAACAGATTCTAGTTGAGAAAATTTTTGCAGTTTGTAATCCATCCCAATCGAACCAACGACCCTCAGAGTTAGGAACCGAATCGCCAGCAGTATGTGTTTTAGAAGCCTACTTACATTTTGTTGTGCTGTTTTGGCTATATGTATACGGAACGCGTGTACGTTGAATGTTGTTTTAATTTTCCAAAAAAAAAAAAAAAAGCGGATACAAGCTTTAGTTTGAAGATATGGTAGAGCAGTCGCACAGCTAAGACCAATTTGAAAGAGAAGTTTTCTTCAAACTGATTTGAAGAAATAAGATTCTGGCCTAGATAGTCGAGAAATAAACCGAAATACAGGCGAAAAGAATTCTTGTACTCCTTCGGAATGCTTTCGCGATACCTTGAAATAATGATCGGGCTGCCAATGACGTTCTGTGAGAAATGACGTCGTTTAATTGAGAAGTTTCAAGATTAGGATTGGGGATAGGGTAATCAATAGGTTTAT
>JARFOD010111716.1:0-15375 GCA_031763545.1 Mopalia muscosa
TTCTGTCCGTCGTCATATAAGTGAAATACCCTTGAGTACGACGTTAAACACCAATCAAACAAACAAACAAATAATCTATCTTGGGTACTATTGAGTGTGTACATTATCAATACGTCAATTGACCTGCCCCTCCACACCCCTAACTTCCAACAGAAAATAAGCTATATATAAATAATCCTCATTAAGCTTGATCAGCCTTAATTGGATTGCAGGATGACTCAATACAGCATTTTGTCGTAGTTCAGTCTGTGTATAAGACTCAACTAAAGCCTGAGGATATATTTAATTTTTCTTGTACAAATTTAACCTCTTCAAACCCACATAAAAATTTACATACATGTTATTGCAAAACCAGAAAACAATCCAATATTATTTCTGGAATTCTATAGCACAAAAGACAGTGTTTTGCAGCATGACATTTAACTTATCAGAATATGAAAGCTATTTCAGGAATTCCCCCAGCCTGAAAATATTGATTTTTCAAGAACATGTCACATTGTGAACAACACATCTGATAGTCTATATTCCACGTTCAGCTTCCTGGGTAACACCACTAGCACCTACGCTTTATCACCATGATATTTGGTATCTGAGAAAATTAGCGAAAATAGTTAATTCAAGTAAATATTTCACAAAGGGTGAACATTAAATTGATTGATTGATTGTGGTTTTATGCAGTGTTTAAGGGTATTTCACTTATATGGTGGATTTGAACAATAATTGACACTAACACTACCAAGATGTGAAGCGTTTCCATAATGCTGCAAAGTTAATTTTCCTTCAGTGCTAAGTAAAGACAGCATTCAAACAAACTGTCCTTTAATAGCCAGAGGAGGGGGGGGGGGGGGGGAAAACTTTAAATGATTTACTTGTACATGATTACGGTTGCATAATAATTTTCATTTAAAAAAATGCCAGTAGTTAGAACTGGCTATTTTGAGCCTTGAAGATAACAGACTACACTGCAGTGCATATAATATACATTTATTGCCCCTCTGAACAGTCTTTTATATAAATATCAGAAAATTCTTTTCAAGTTGATCCTTTTCATCCCATCAAAGTTAAGCTGACCTCAATGAAAGGCTAACCGACTCTTTTAACTCCACAGAGCTTTGAACACAGCTTACTGCTATACATTCAGTCATTATTTCTTGTTCCAACATAGGTTTTCATTTCAATAACATTTTGCCCAATTTCCTGATACGCTGTAAAACGTCACAATACACAGAATTTAATGTTACATTACGAAATGCAAACAGGCAACACCGACGCTACACCCTTCAAATTATGCAAGTCCTCTAGGGTGTTTTGAACTGACATGTGTGTCATTGTCTGGTTATTATTTGAGTAATAACAGAGAACATTTATAGAATAATGATATATAAATAACTCTTGCGGAGAGGCCTGATCAATCTCTGTTGTATAACCAACACAAATACATAAAAGGACTTTTCTACCTCAGACAACAGGAGATCAGAAGCTTGAACAGAAGATTTAATACCTTTTGAAATGTAAGGATATAACAGTGGACAAAGTAAGTCTATAAATAGCGGGTTTCTGAGTTATATGGTAAACCGATATAGGGTAAATGAAGAGATCTGTCCGTGTGGATATTAAAGGTAATGGGGCGTGTGTTTATACTGCTACCTGCAAATGTCAACAATAAGCTATCATAAGAAGCTAATCCCTCAGGATACAAGCGAACCTAATGAAGACATTAATACATTTCTGCTCTTTTAACAAATCAATAACCGAAAAAACTGACCTAAAGGACTTCTTTATAACAGACTCTACATTATCATGGTCATAAAGTGACAATTACACAAGAAATTTTGTACAGAAGTTACGGAAGAGATTTAAAGTATCAAAGCATCAAAGTGGGTTTCTGGAGGATTATCTTAGAGGATTAGGCCTAAAAAAAAAGCCATGTTTCATCTAACAGTCTAAAGAAATTGGGCTAGTCAGGCAAGCTTTTTTTTTTGCGCCAATATTTCTTTTTGATGAAGATGTTGTATAAAAATGTAAATAAAACTGATACAGATGCTTGCATGACAGAAAAACATTACAAGAAACGATTTGCTATCAAAATATGCCAATTTGTAAAGATCTTTTGAAAAAAAAGAAACTTTTTTTTTTTTTTGGGGGTCAATTTTTTTTTTTTTCAAAAGCCAATAAAAAACTTTAGACTCAAGCTATTTTTTAGGGTTGGTAGGGTTAGAGGAAACAATACATTTTTTTAGGGTCTGTTTAATTGAGGTTTTACCTTTCTACTTAAGGTTCTTTCACTTATACTAGAACAGATTATCCACCTCTCACCTAGGCCTTAACAGAGAGGTGTCCACTCATCCAAATGGGCACCCTGAAGTGAACAATTGCCTCATTTGGACACCCTGTTTTGAGAAACTTTAACATGCTAGAGGTAGAGAAACCCAGTTACCTCAAATATTTAGCAAAATGGACACACCACTTTTGACATTTGGCCAAACCCCTGCCTTTCAATCCATTTAAACTATATGTCTGATAGATGAGACCTGTGAACAAAACCTCAAAGAAGGCTGAATATTGAATAAGCAAACCATTGAACTCCTTACCCTTCTTGAAACTGAAACTTTGGTATTTCACTCTTTATATTTTATTGATAACTTTAAACTGTTGACAGCTTTGTACATATTAATTATTTTTTAATTTTATATGTGGGAATAGCTGTTATTGTAAATGTTAAATAAGTAAGTCCACTGATTTGAGGACTCGGGTCTATCAGTTACGAGGACCCTCATAGACCTAGAATAAGGTAGATAAATTCTGTTAGAATGCACTCCTCATAAAATGTAAGATTTCTCTTTATATTTTTATTCTTTATATTTTAATGTAATGACAGACTCATTTGAATGACATAAATGTGTGTGACACCTTGGGCCCCTTTCCAGGTTAAGTCTATACATTACCAGGACTAGAGCTGTCCAATCAGAAACTAGGTCATAACTAGGCGTTGACACAACACTGAGATGTAATGAACATATAGAGATTACAGAAAGTTATTGGTAATATTTTTACTTATCTGCAATATTTAGAGTTATTGTGATATTTTCAGTTATCATAATATTTTCAGTTAATGTAATATTTTCAGATATCAGTAATATTTTCTGTTTAATAATGGTAATAATATTTTCATTAACACACTTATACAGGCTGAGACCTGTTGATGAACTGAATGTGATTGCATCACATACAAAATAAACCACTATTAACATCAATCTTAATCATTATTGTTTACTGCAGCTAGCAGTAGCAGGTAAAATGATATATTGTAGACTGCATCCTGAGTTTCCCAACATCTATACCCTTTAACGGCTCTCCTCTTCAATCTTAAATCGGTTGTTCTATCATAAATTTTTGTAACTCAGTTGGTATGAGTCTTGGCCATGGTAGCCAGAGTTCAAATCCTGGTGGAAGCAAGGTATATTTTATTACTCTACAAT
The DNA here is from genome assembly GCA_031763545.1 of Mopalia muscosa. Taxonomy (NCBI): domain Eukaryota; kingdom Metazoa; phylum Mollusca; class Polyplacophora; order Chitonida; family Mopaliidae; genus Mopalia; species Mopalia muscosa. Next base: position 3,480 of record JARFOD010111716.1, read on the forward strand.
AAAAGTATATTATTTTCCAGTTTTAAACTGATTCGAGTTATTTATCGCTTCACTAAATATGCATTGCTTGGTTCAAGCCAGATTAGTAAATAAATATTGAGCAAGCTTTGTTAATTAATCCACTTATTTGAAAAGGGTTTAACATCTTACTCAAGAGTATTTCACTTATATGAGGATCATGATGGAATGCCTCATTCTCATTATGCCTTAAGTAAAAACGGTGGAAACCCAAGAAGTAACCTAGTAAATATAAACTCAAGAAGTATTATTTACCATAAACATAACTTTAGTCACAAGTAACTTTAATTTTGTATTTTGGTTTTACATTTATCCTATAATCAATGTCCCATTAATTGTATATTTGTTATTCTGTACCATGTATATATATAGATACATATATATATATATGATCTGTACCATGTAGATAATCTGAAACTTGTTTAAATATTTATGTGTATATACATGTATATATTTTTTGTGTATTTTATTATTACTACACTCTACTATTATGTTTGTTATTTTATTTTTTTTATGTTTATATTCTATTTTTAAATTGTTTTTGACGGCCTCAGGGAAGAACAATTTCTTGTAAATTGACTGATTTACCCTCTTGAAATAAAGATATATATATAGTAAAAAAAAATGCAAAACATATCCACTATTGTCTGAACAACCTTATTTACCTGAAGATTGACAAGGGGTCTTTAGCGAATGAGGATCACTCTTATATGCTAACCGCAGGAAATCGATCTGTTTGTGGTGTCTGTTTTGTGGTGTCTGTTTTGCGTCCTGTTGTTGTGCTCTAATCTTCCCATATTGTCTTTGTTTGTTGCAAGTGGTGTCGAGAATGGTTTCCTCCACGCTTGGCTGGCACATCCTCATATATTTGTTTGTTTGTTTGATTGATTGGTGTTTAACGTGGTACTCAAGGGTATTTCACTTATGTGACAACGGACACAAATACAGAACATCATAAACAAATCTGCTTCCCATTACCCTGTAGCTCTGCGAACACCAGGGCAACAGAAAGCAACCTCTTTTCTCACCTCTTACAATCAACCGAGGAAGCCAAGGGAGTATTCTGCAGGGACATGGTCGACCAATCCTCATATAAGTGAAATGCCCTTGAGTACAACGTTTATCCCCAATCAAACAAACCAATACACTAAACACTGAACCATGGCTGTGGGCTGATAACTATATGTCTTTGATCGATTTTTCATGCCTATATTAAACAGTGTGATCAATTCTATGCTTCCTGACTGGTAAATAGGACTGAAGACCTCCAGAGAAGCTCTGAGAGTGATGGTCACACTAACCCCAAATGACATTTACCATTTATTTCAGCAGGTTTCTGGAAGATTCTAAGGGTTGTTCTGAGAAGAGGTGATAGGGAACATCTTAGCTCGGAACCTGAAGGTGGAGAGTCTGATTGTCTTCACAGAACATCAAGCCGAGGAGCTAGAATTTTTTTTAACATGTCATCAAAAGTTATGAAGATGTGGAGATCATCTTTGTGAAAGCTACTGAATAAGATGTGGTCAAAGGTTCTATGATTTTGGGGGACGTTGCACCTTGGGAGTTTTGAAATCATTCTATTGGCAGTTTTTTATTAGTGTATCAGTGCTCATAGAGAATAAGTTTATTGAACTTGGTCTTTGAAAACTTAAATCTAGACAGAATATCTCTCCTCATAAGAAATGAACTACTTAACGAATTCAGGCTAAGTTTTTTTTATATATCCATCAACTTTGAAAATAAAATACCACATAAAAATTCAAAATTTTATAAAATGAGACCTTAAACGACATAATTAAGAAGTCTGTTTTGACAGGATGCAATTTTCAACATATCCCCAACTTCACTGTTCTCATTACCATATTAATAAGAAAATAAATGAGGGTGAAAAAGATGTGTAATCATTTTGTAGTAAAATAATTATACATTTCTCATTTTGAAATTTGTATAATTATTTACTTGACAAATGTACAATTATTTTTAAGGCTATGTATTAATACATAGCCTTTATAAAAATAATTATACATTTCTCTTCTTGAAATTTGTATAATTATTTACTTGAGAAATGTACAATTATTTTTATGTATTAATACATTGCCTTAGATAATAGATAAAAAGATAATAGTACATTTCTCTTCTTATTCATTTGGTTGCAATTGTAGAGAGCCCCAGGGCAAACATTGCATACCTTTGTGAAATAGGTGTTAATTTGAAGTTGTGGCTGATAATTATTATCTTCCTACCTCAGACCCTAGAAGGAATTTATGTGTAAAAAAATATTTTTTTTTATGAGTATATTCTTATCAATTTGTGTATTGTTTGCAGTCTTCATCTAAATTTGCATTGTTCTACTAGTTTTGACAAATTTTGTTATCCGATTCTTAATGAAGATTGTATTTTAACGCAACTGTGCTTTTTTTTTTTTTCACAAAGACACATTTCTGTATTTAAAAATCAGCAAACCAAGGTAAAAAGCATGTGTTAGGTTACCTCACAAAATTTTAGAGGACCCATTTTAAGGTTATGCCGGAAAAGATTACAGCACAAGCCTGTTTTGATGGCCTTTTGGTGTATTTAATATAAATTATGTGTAATTATACAATTTCTGGATAGTTCTATCACAAAACAAGAAGTGGTTATCCAGAAATTGTATAATTATGTTACTCCACTTCTAAATGTCGTTTAAAACTTATAAATTATGTGTACAAAATACTCCAGAATACAGTGGGGAGGGAGATCCGTCACCGTAACAATTTAGTTTTATATCATTGTTAAATGATGGTGTAAGAATTTGAGCGCTATTAACATTACCTGGTTTAATGGCCAATTTTTGTGTAATTAATTATATCAAAAAGACATTTAAATAAACTAGCCTAGTGGAGAAAATACATAATTTCAATTTAAGAAAAATGATCAATGCTAACCATCATTATCACTTTGGTCTTTTATTTAGTACAGAGTTAAGCTTATACAGGCTGGATTCTTAATCTTGGTTCCTCCGTTTTGTAGAAACTGGATGTAGATCTATGTGACGAAGCGCAAAAATCAATTATGTCTAGGATGTGAAAGGAAAATTGTGCCAAACCTCCAAAAATAGAGCTAAGTAACACAGTTATTGGACAAGGGTTCAGCATCAAGAACACTGAATAACAATGGACAGGGTTTAAAAGACAATATTGGTATAAAACTCCAACGATGAGACTTATATAGAACTATAATCACATTATCATTATAAGAGAAAGAATGGAAACAGATCTTCGGCTAAGAGGCTTTGATAAGAGAAAGAAAGCATACATTTTGCTGTACATATTCAAGTCATGGCTTCTTTTCAAATGAATACATATTTCTGGAATGTAGAATGTTTTCTGTAATAATCATTTTTTTTTTCACTCATTTCACTGCTTTATGATGACAGTGCGTGCTAGCTGAGTGGGTGAAGCAAGGCACCAAATTTAAAACTTTCCTGGCAAATAAATGATAATTGTCAAAACAACAACAACAGCAAAATGCAATTTAATAACAATCCAGGTTTCTGAAGAGCCCCTGTAGTCCTTTATAACCAAGGTTAGGAAGCTCTTCTGGCAGATTTACAGGAATAAAAATAAATATAGTTCTGATGCCAAAAATAATCAATCTCACATTTCTTCACTTCATAAACAGTATTGATGTGTGTTTAGCAGAAGATAAGCTGAATTCTTGCCAAAAAATGTAGACAATTTTGTCGACAAAAAAACAGAAATATATAAATACAAATAAGTTTTTTAGACTTCCCTGTCATGAAGAGACATCTTTGAAGCAAAGTGAAATGCCAGTTATTTGGGTTTGTTTAATGGCGATTCGTCAAGAGAGATATATGTAAATTTTTAGTTTTGGGTTAGGGTAAATACTAAACCTAACCCTAAAACTAACCCTTATACTAACTCTTAAGGACAACACGAAACCTAACCCTAAACTTAACCTAACACTAACCCTAACAACAACACTAAGCCTGACACTGAAATCCACGTCATATCTGGCATGACGGATTGAGCGATTAATGTCAGTTTTAGGCCGAACTTAAAGAGGGTTATTTCACTCATATAATGGAGTGCTAACCTAATGGGTGAACTACACAGCGTGGATGTCATGGGTAAACAAAGACGAAACAGGACCCTCTTAGCCACAATGCAAATACAACACAAACAGATGGGGTTGGTGTTGTCCTTAAGATATTACAGCACCACAACAACAGAATGCTCTCTCTCCCAACCGCCAGCCTTTTAAAACATTAGGTGAATGTAATAAGTTACTATTTCTGGAAAAGAATTATGGCTTTCTATGGATACTGTTGATAAGAAGCCATATAGAAAGTCTACAGTCTCCAAAAGGAGTTGAAAGGATCCATTAGTGCATCAAGCTTCTGGCCTCAGGCACAGAATGTCTTTGTTATTTTTAGAATAATGGCTACGTCAAATTGTCCTACAAAAGGCCAAATTCAACTCTGCTAGTCAAAACGTCAGATATTTGCCTTTGAAGGGTTTAAGATACTTTTGATGTTGTAAAGTTTGGTGTTGTATGATCAATCAACTTCAGTTTTGCTTCAGAAGCATAAAATATATATATATATATATTTTTTGCTTGAATCATGTTGTACTCTTGACCCAAAAGCGAGGAGGTCTATACTGACAACATAACAGTTTTTTATTGGATTGCTGTTTAACATATCAATCAAAGGTATATTACTCAAATGAATACATGGCATTCCTGGTGAATGGTTGAAAACCAGGAGGAAACCTTGCCAATAAAAATCACCTTGCGATCTTTGCAGTTTCCAGTACACTTATCTTTTTTGCATCAGGTAGAAGGGCTGAAATGATGTACACTGATTGCTTATTTGTTTGACCGGGGTTTAACTTCTTACTCAAGGGTATTTCACTTATATGACGCTGGATTGTCCACTTCACACTGCTTCTTGCCTTATTACGATGGAAAACCGAGCAACATCGTGTGGCTCACTCATATACTTGAGGGTCCCCTGAACTCGATCCTGTGAAGTACATCAAAGTAGAAAAAGCACTGGCTAACTGCTAAGCAGGCCTCCCTAGAATATAAGTTAATAGGATTTAAGATGTAGCGGATAATGAGCATGAGTTAGCATTCTCCTTGAAATAATTCTTAAAATGTATGTGTTGAGGAAGATATAGGACATGTAGTTACCACCCCAATGATCCCCTTTGTAGGATTTTACTTTTGAGGGTCCAGATATTTTAGTTTCCAGTCAACCACAACAAGACAATATTGACACAGCAAGGTACAATCTTCTTAATAGTTCACAGTTTGTTAAACTAGTTTATAAGTGAAAAAGATCCAGTATATTTGCCTATTACAGATTACAGATCTACCATGGAACCCAGAAATGTGACATGTGAGAAATGCTAAAATGAAATAGCTGATGATAAGCTACAAACCCTGTATTAGGTGATATCACTACCTGTACTTAGAAACATTTTACTTATATTATGATAATTACAGGTGATCAACACAATTCAAGACTAAGGATCAATAAGTAATTATTACAACAAAATAATTATAATGACAATAAGAAATAAACCACTGTTGGAATCTCATGAGGCTATTAACATGAAAAAGAAAGTTTGTTCGATTTGTTTGTTTGATTGGGGTTTAACGTTGAACTCAAGGGTATTTCACTTATATGATGACGCATTGTCCACTTCACACTGTTCCTTGCCTTATTACAATGGAAAACCAAGACGAAACCGTGCAAAAACCACCAACAGCAATTACTGGAGCCATAGCATGTGTCTCACTCATATACCTGATGGTTGACAGACGGACTTGATCCCATTAACGGTAAATTTGGAGTAGGATTAGAAACCACACATGCCACCACTAAGCCATGGGTGTGGGCTTGGAAAAGAAAGAAATAAGCATTTAAACCATAATTGTGTGACATCAAAACTGTGGTTTAAATGCGGATTTCTTTCTTTTAAATGTACATTATTTGTCCAAAATGTACAGATACTCTTGAATTCTTTTATAACAAGAATAGCTATCCAGGTAAACCTACATGTTACACGACATTAAAAAAAGGCAACAAGTAAGACCATGGAATGTTTATAAAAAGAACCAAAAACCAAGGAAAATAAGTGTGGATATCGTCCATTAGAATATTTATTTTTCAAAAGTCAAAAGGCGCCAGAAAATTGATTTATTGAAACGGACGAATCATCATGTCAAATAAAATATGTATACAATTTGACGCAAAATTAATTGGCCGCCTTCTTAAAAGTATTTTCACTTAGTAGGGTGGTATGACCCAAAAATACCCACAGACTGTTGTTGAAGTCGGTAAAAGCCATCGTAACTGTTCCTTCTTGAAAACAGAATCGCTACACCTTCACCTCTGTGATTTTTTTTTTCTTCCAATAAAGATACTGTGACTTGGACAGCCCCAAGATTTTATAGCATCAGTTTTCAATATATTTTGGTTGTTTGTTTGGTTGTGATTTAATGTGATACTTAAGTACTCTTTTTACTTCTCACCAGTATCACCAACATGGAGGACACAAACCCCTTGACATCTCACTAACTACAAACAATGGCAACCAGAACAATAAAAAGACAATAAAAGAAAGATGAATAATATATTATTGGCCTTCCTGTTTACCCCCATCTCTAGACAGCACATCAAACCACCTGTCTCAGCCTGGGGATTGTTTGCTCTCACAACCAAAAGGTTATGGGTCACTATGGCTGACATGCAATCCTTTTCTTTCTCTGCATTCATACAACACCCAGTACATCCAGCCCAAGAATCAAATGAGTAGTTACGAAAACAAAATAAATCCATGCATTCAAAGTTAACCTGAGATTGGATATTTATGAAATGTTCAATAGGAAAAAAATTAGACATTTGTCCAGCAGATTGTAGAGAAAGCACCAGGGCAACAGGAAGCTCCATCCAACCATCGCCACATCATTTTGAATATTAACAACTGAACACAATGTAATAATTTAGATTTTGTTCTAACATTAAATACAACAAGTTATATTGATCAGTAGTTTTGCACCATTAACCTTACTCGCTTACAGAATTTTATGCCTACAAATATCACATTTGGAACATTTTAGGCTCTTACATGTAAAACTTGCATACAAAAGTCAAACTTCATTGAGCTAAAGAATATGTTTTTCCAAGCCAATGAGTTTATTTCAACATATGTTTCCATCGGATCGCAAATGTTTATCCAAAATATGACAGCCAAACCAAAAAATATTTGGAACAAATTACAGGTAATAAACCACATAGTTGGAGTGCAAAAAAGATCAAAATACAAGCAGCTGCTCTAAGTAGTTAGGAAGAACTGTTAAGTAAGAAGAACTGTTGTTGGTTCTACTAACAAAAAAGTTTCCACATCCAGTATGTTGAGGATATAAATACATACATGTAAATACTAATGACAGGGGAGGGTAAACACCTGTTATGTTCTAGTTAAAATCAACTACTGGGAGTGATGAAGGGAAAATTACTTCACATCAGTAACAAGCTCACAGACATTACATAGCCCCGAAAATCAGTTCCTCTGAAATTCAATCTAAGTTATTGCTGCTATATTTAGTGCTACTACACGCTAAAAATAACTTGATGTTCTAAAAGGAGATCTAGATTCAATACAGGTGTTAATTTCAATTTGACAAATAATGCTCCTCTAATGTCAAGTGCAGGCAGCAGGACTTTGCTTTGAGAATACTGTCTGAGAGCAGGATTGATTTGTTTGTTTGATTGGTTAGGGTTTACCACCGATTTAAGATCAGTCCACTCGCTTGACGGCGTTCCAGATTAACAGGTGAAAGAAACCACCCTAGCCTATACTGACAACAAACAAAGACAAACACAGAACATAGACAAAGTCATCACCAAAAGATCAACTACAGGTAGCACCAGGGCAAGAAGAACCTCCCTCCCAATCATCACAAAGCTATTTATCAAATTTACGTCATAATTAAAGCAAAAATGGTTAATAGTTCAATAAACTTTGATTATGGACAGTCAAACATACCAATTCTTTTGGAGAGCGTGTAGCTACATATAACCTTTTTCACTGGCGCAATTATGTACATGACCTTGGTTTTCCTGAGCGCTGACTGTTTGTGTGAATTTCGCTTGCGTAACTGCCACATAACCTGAACGATCATTCACGTGGAAAAAAAGGCCTGTATCAATATGGTTTAATTTTTTTTAAATGATAAAGATAGTTCCAACTTGTTTAATAATGCATTAAGACACCCACTCAGCATCAAAATGATTACAGGTAAACTTTAGATAATGAAGTAACTGTTCACTGAAGGTAAGTCTAAGCAATTCTTTTTGGCCATATAGCGAGGCAATTGATACAAATGAAGTTTCCCATATGTTTCTTGGTCCCACTTGTTATGTGAGAAATTCTGATTGTGTAATTAGTTCTCTCCAGGTGGACTTGTTTGTTAGTTTGATTGAGGTTCAACGTAGTACTCAAGTTATACTATTTCACTTATTATGGTGGAAAACCGGATAGAAACTCCATAAAAACCACCCTACATGATTGCCAGAGCCACAACATGTCTCACTCACTCATATACCTGATGGTTGAGAGACAGACTTGATCCCGTGAATGGTAAATAGAAGCAGGGTTGGGAAATGCACATGCTACCACTTAGCCATGGCTGCAGGTAAGTGTTTAATAATGTATTAAGACACCCTATCAGCATCAAAAATAGAAACATTTAACCTCTGGGAAATGTAGCAACTGTTCACTGAAGACACATTTTAAGTCTAAGCAATTCTTTTTGGCCATATAGCAAGACTTGTTACAAATAAAGTTCCACATGTGTTTCTTGGTCACACCTGTAATGTGAGAAAGTCTGATGGTGTAATTTCTTCTGGCCAGGTGGAAGCTTGAGGTAAACGAACAGTACTGACATCTGCTATTTGTTTATCGCTTCTGGTTGCAACCTTGGATAACTCACCAGTTTACCAGTTCAAAAAGTACGTTACAAACTGATGTATATTGAAAGAAACTCTTTTTCTAGACAGATCAGCATCATGTCAATACAAACAATACACCATATAAATACAATGGTAAACAAGTCTGTTGATATTCATCTTACATTGTAGTGCGGAAAATAAACCAAATGTCAAAATATTGGATTTTTGATTCATTTTAAAATCTTTTAAAATTGTACTTTAGGTTGTTTTATGCATATAATGGATTGCCAGCTCTATGAGCATAAAAAAAAACAAACCCCACAAAGTGCATAAAAAAAGAATTTAAATAATTTTACAGGTAGATAAATTTGTGGACATGAATCAAATTTGAACCAGGTATTTCATTATATAGCAAATATATTTTTTTTTTGTAAAAAACAAAAAGACATTGACTGTTATATAACTATATCCTGGTTACATATAGCCAATATGCCTAAACACATAAATCTATTTTGTCATACTTGTTCTACATGCATGCATTTTGCTTTCATACTTCCTGATCTTGAAAATGAAAGGAGGGCAATTTGACCTCCAAGGAGCTTAATATTGACACAAAAGTATCCAAGGCCTCAGCAGAGCTGAGTTTGAAGCTTGGTTGAATACAATGTAAACCTCCCTTTGAGAACTGACAGCTTGTTGATATAATATTGTGTACCTGACATAAGAGAGACAACAATACAACTAAGAAGGCTAAATATTATTTAGTACTACCAAAACATGCCCTAGCCACCTGGGACAAAATAAAGTCTGGGAAATAATGTGATTATGAGAAAAAATTGAACTTCATTAAATTCATAATATTTGTATATGAACAAAAAGTATGGATTTAAATTTTTGATGTATCAATCTCTCTATTGGCATTACTCTCAGACACAAAGATAAACATATTTAATGAAAATCTTTCACTTTACTAATACTTTTATAAGAGATATGTAGTGAAAGGGTTAGAAGAGATTTATTTTAGCCAAAAGCAGCCACACTGCAAACTGTGTGACTGCAATACGACACCTTTCCAAATAAAGATAGAAAATGATCCCAAACTAACATGAATACCCATCCTCTGTAATCAGATGAATGCAGGTGGCAGGGTCTGGTAAACAAATCACTCAATATGACTGAGCAATAACTGTATCATTACAAACAGCCTGTGTGATGCACTTACTGACAAACGTAAACAACTACGAAGATTTTTTTGGATAATATCGTATGTCCAAAAGTTACAGTAGAAAACTATTACATGTCTTGTTGTTTTCTTCTGAGGGAGGGACAATTTCATTCAATTGTATGAAAACTTGCCAACTGCTTTTAAGGGAGGAAATATAATAACACTCTTAAAGCAATTACTCACCAGAAAACTATTACATGTCTTGTTGTTTTGTTCTGACGGAGGTCCAATTTCATTTCATTCGTAGAAAACTTGTCTACTGCTTTTAAGGGAGGAAATATAATTACGATTTTAAAGCAATTACAACTCAATTACAAGCGAAAATAGGTATTCATCCAGGAAAAGCACAAGTTCAAGCAATTCAGTGTACAGGTCTTTGACATTTGATATGTTAACAGGCCTGTGCTGTTGGGGAGAATGGACCAAACAGGGTCTCCCCATGGTTCTGCAAACTCATTTTAGGAGGACAGACTCATAGGTTTTCCAAATTATGTGCAGTGTTTTGTCTTAATTTACGTTTTGCTACCAATTTTAACAAATTTGTCGATTTGGTCATAAATGAAATTTGTATAATAAAGCATTTATTATATTTTTCATAAATGCACAATTATATATCTAACAAATCAGAAAAACCAGCGACAAAGCCCAATATTAGGTTTTCTCACAAAAATATAGAGAACTGATTTTAAGGTTATACTGAAAAAGATTACAGCACAGGCCTGTGTATAGATTAGAGAAGACTTCAGGAGAGCAAAACGACAACATGTTTAGCAAACAAACAATTCCCAACCATTCTGACAGATAGGATACATAGCCGCATATTATATAACATGGAGGCTTAATGTTTGTTTCACTGTCAGAAGGTAAAACCTTTAGCTTAAATTATACATTGTTTGTTAAGTGTGTACATAAATATCTAGATCTTTTACGTATATTCCTTGCTTTATATAAATGCATACATCTCATGTTCTAAAGAAAGCTCAGAGGCTAGTTTCCAAATTTTACATATATGTAATTTTTCATTATTTACATTTTTTTTACTAGACCTGTCTTCATTAACAATTGATTATAACATTATTTGTATACATCCTTTTTTTACTTGAATGGGCATATGATCTTTACAATCAATGTGTACAGTGGAGGGAAACCTGTCAAACAAACACTGTACAAAGTCATCCAATCAGGCAGGTGAATGAAAACATTTAATTTCAAGGCCCTGAACACACATAGGGATTGAGGTTTTTTGATTGTGGTTTATTTATCTGCTTGTGGTTTAATGTGCAGATATGGTCACACTTTACTAATTCGACAACATGCCAACCAACAGTGTGCAGGAAACCAACCAAAAAGCATTGCTGCCTATTGACAAGATATGACAGTAGAAGAATTAATTTTATATTATAAAACAGGTGAGATAATGACAAAATATGACAGTAGAAGAATTTATTTTATATTATAAAACAGGTGAGTTAAAATTCAGGGAAGGGGTTATTTATTATATTTATCTTTGTATAGAAAGATAATTTGGCTTGCCTCAACTTATCCAGGCCTGCGCTCTAATCTTTTATGTTTGTTTGTTTGATTGGGGTTTAACGTCATACTCAATGGTATTTCACTTATATGACGACGTGCCAGCCCAATGGGTGAAGGAAACCTCCCTCGTCACCACTGGCAACAAACAAAGACAG
>JARFOD010111727.1:0-15374 GCA_031763545.1 Mopalia muscosa
GAATGATGATGATGCTTTTGAAGTCGCACGATTAAATAGATTTAGATTTAATGAAGCCCTTCATCTTAGTGCACCGCGAACATTAAAAACAAGAGCAACGCGGATTATTATTTAATTCCGTCGAAATTTCATAAGCCATTCTCAAATGAGTTTTGTTGCCTCCTGTTCAACCCATCCACGGGGAAGGCGGGCATTTTATTACTCAGACTGGACCACTTATAGCTAGGCATCAACAACATGTCGTTTTACTAGCGAATCTGCAAAACAAACCTTTGTGTATATTAAAATTTACTATTTCACTTAATGTTGATAAAACACTATAATAAAACACTGTAAATAACTTGTATAGTCATTGTAAATAGATCAAATTCTTACCTCACGCTTTCATAATTGTGAAATTGATCTTTTGTTATTATTAATAATTTATTGTTATTCCCTTGTCCCTTTTAAATGAAATATCGCAATGTAAATTAAATAAACACATTTTTGTAAAAGAATATTCTTAAAATAATAAAGTGTGTGATCGACGGGCCGCGAAATCCATCACGGGAAGCGGCCCTAAAAGCACAATTTCAACAACAATGTTGATAATATTTTTATTTACAATATCATGATGACATTGTTTTTGTCTTCATTTTGAACATTTTTATTCGTTTATATCATTGGTAATATACTACGTATATTAGCTGATTTTGGATACTGTAATTAACAATCTTGGGCTAGTAAAACGAACAATACAGTTAGCCAATTTTTATGATTTGATGTCATATTAAAAATATCAAACACAAAGCATTTATTATTCTTCTAAATTTAGAATAGATTTAAATATCATTTTTTTTTATCTCATTAGCTGTCATCTGTGGAAACTCATTACTTAAACGTGGATTAATTCTGACTACTGCCGTCCTATTGGAAACACTATACAACTTCTTAAGTAGTAATAACACAAAATATAGGGAAGTTTATTTGCCTTTGAGCTTACACATTGCATGGAACAATCTGACTTATTACATTCATTTGAGTGATGATGATGGCATATACAAATTTCCAAAGCAGAAAAAACTCATGAATTATGTTATAATATATATCTTTATTGGGCATAACGAAAATCAGGGTTTTTTTTCGAGTCTTCGTTTCAAAGACAAAGGCCAGATAAATTGAATACTTCTAGCATGTTTTAGGATACATTTAAGTTTACTTTCCAATATTCCATATATTGAAAGCGTTTGGCAACTATACTGTATGATGGGAAAATCGGTTAGAAATAATTTCAAACATTTATTCATACTAAAATTAACAATATTGGACTAGACTTACGAACAATACAGTTAGTCCATTCTTATGGTCAACCGTTTAATGAGTTTATGTGATATTAAACTTCAGTTGAAGATGAATAAATAATTTTATTCAAAACCCTATACTTTTACAATATGTATCAATCTAATCTATACAATTTAATAAATTCACTTCAATAGTGGTTGATTTTATTTCCAAGTTCTCCTTAGTGCATCGTCTCCGTTGTAAACAAGGCCGACCCGGATTATTTTTTAATCCCTTTGAAATTTCAAAGGTCATTCTCAAATGAATATATGTTGCCTCCTTCTTAATCCATCCACGTTGGAGAAGGGCATATGATCTACACAGGTTCAGTGATATTATTTGTCTGTTAGATTTGAAACTTTGCTCCACTGATGTCTTATTTGTTTGCAGCACATTTTGAAAAACATTCATTTACATTCACCGAACAATATATTCAGTAAGAATGAAATTTATATTTCGTCAGTTGAGCGTCTTTTGTGTTAATCATTATTGAAGTGATATTAATGGTGGACAAAATAAAGAAAGTGAAAAACATTTACTTTTACATCATGTACAAATCTACATTGATACATCAATGGTATCAATTTTATAATAGCTACTAGCTCGCTAGAGTATACAGACATATTTACAGGGAGGAATCATTTTTTGTGTCTTTTAGAAAGTGAAGATTTACAGGGAGTTTAAATCCTGTTTGTATTTTTAGTTCTGGTATAAGGTATGCAGATCCCGTGTTGTTTTGCTCCTTTGTGGAACCGCCTGTGTATAGCTGAGGGTCTTCTCTATAATGTTCGTTTAAATATTTTAAGTTGTTTGTCCTGATGTATTCAGGAATATTTTTTTCGAGACTATATAGTGGATTTTAATGTTTACGCTTGATTTTTTAAATGCCTTGCTGGTGTTGCCTGTTTTCCAATGTCGGATGCTTGGGTGATAGGAATTTGATACTCGCTGAAAAGTATGTTAATTTTATATTCGAAAGGGGCCGTGTCCTTATGCCAATAATGTTTTAGATATTCGCATTAACATTTATCAAAGCCTTTTCAGTTTATTTCATGGAAAGTTCTTGCCTGTGCAGATTAAGTTGTTTTGCGTTAGTTTCTATTTGTGACCTGCTCTGGGACTTCCCTTTAAAGGCTTGAGAAGTTATTTTTTTCCAATATGCCATATATTGTAATCGCGTGGCCACTGTACTGTACGATGGGGATATCGGTTGCAATGATATCGAACCTTTAATTGACATAACAGTTGAGTTTGAACAATGATCGTAACAATCTTGGAGCAATATATTGTTAGTCATTTTTTCTGGTTACCAGTTTTATGGTTTTTGTAATATTAAAAAGATCAAGCTTTAGTTGAAGAGAAATAATTTTATTCAAGAGCACTTTGAAAACTGGGCATACACAAGATATACTTTTACAACATGTATCAAGCTAATATATACAATTTAATATTAAATTATACTAGTGGTTGATTTTATTTACAAGTTTTACGATGTAGTTCTCCCTCGATTTGCCTTGGCATGGGTCTCTCGATGACGAATCATATTCCCAGACTGGATGAACCCTTTTCCACACAAATCACAAACATATGGTCTCTCTCCAGTATGAAGCCGAGTATGTTTTCGCCAGGTAGAGTAATCTGTAAAAGCTCGGCCACACTCGGTACACATGTATGGTTTCTCTCCCGTATGGATTCGGATGTGGGCTTTCAGTGCAGATTTGGTAGTGAATGTCTTGGGACAATAGGTACAGGCGTGTGGTTTAGGCCGAGATGGGAACATCTTTTGTGCAATTTTACCGGTAGTTGGATTCGCTGTTCTTCGTAGAAATGGATTTACATCCGTTTCAACTGTGGAGTCTAAATTACTACCATACCCGGAAGAATTGTCTGTAAACTCATGTCTAGCGAAGTTGAACGAATCGGTGCAGTAGTTTGAACTCTCTGACAAACCAATGGATGATCCACACCTGATTTCATCAAGAAAAGGACTGGCGATACTCTGAAAGATGAAGTGTTCTGATTGACGCCGTCTCGAGTCGCTCATCAAAGACTGAGCCAGAGATGTGGCTGTGGTTCGACAACATTTTCCTCTTGGCGCAGGTTTTAGATTGAATTCCGGTATATCTGCCTCGGTTGTGTTGTTGGGTGTGGACATAGCACAGGGCGGTAGGATCATCATGAATGGTGACCTAGGCGGCGAGGGTCGCTCTGTAGCATCGAAAGTGAATACTGGAGATTTCATACAAGACGGGGATTGTATGTAAAATGCTGTCTCTTGGTCACAAGATGGAGAACAACTAAAAGCATTAAAACAATCTACAATAAATATTATGTCATAGTTTTGTACGGGAAATAAAATTTAACATAGCCGTATTACATTGGTACACAATGTCATCAGTAAATAATATATTGCACAAGCATCTTGCTGTTCATTTGAACGCATACCATTTTAAAAGGGAAGGAACAATTGCTTACCAATAAGATTCGTTATAATTGGCGGATTTAGAGAACGTTGGCGAGCTGATAGCTGTCGGTAAGCTAACGTCATACACAGAAAACGTTAGATGATTCTGATACATGATTCTACTGGATAATTTAGCCACTTCTTAATGATTGAGTGTTGTTTGAGATGTGTTCATCAAGTGATATCAACTCACTGGTCTGGTCAATACTTAAAGGGTCAATCTGAAATACCCCACGGTGAGATTAACGCTAGGCTTATTATAAAATAAAGCCTAAATGCTTTTGAAGTCGCATGATTAAATAGATTAGGATTTAATGAAGCCCTTCATCTTAGTACATCGCCGCCAATAAAAACTATAGCAACACGGATTATTATATTCTTCCATCGAAATTTCAGAAGCCATTCTCAAATGAGTATGTGTTGCCTCCTGTTCAACACATCCACGGGGAAGGCGCGCATTTTATTATTCAGGCTGGACCACTTAGCAAGGCCCCGACAACATGTCTAGCAAATCTGCAAAGCAAACTTTTGTGCACATTACAATTTATTATTTCTCGTAATGTTGATAATACTTCTATTTACAATATCGTGAT
Organism: Mopalia muscosa; assembly: GCA_031763545.1. Classification (NCBI taxonomy): domain Eukaryota; kingdom Metazoa; phylum Mollusca; class Polyplacophora; order Chitonida; family Mopaliidae; genus Mopalia; species Mopalia muscosa. The sequence goes on from JARFOD010111727.1 coordinate 4,378, forward strand.
GACGTTGATTTTGGCTTCATTTTTAACATCTTTATTCGTTTATATCATTGGTATTATACTACATATATTAGCTGTTGAGAATGGAGAATTGGATACTGTAATTAACAATCGTGGGCTAGTAAAACGAACAAGACAGTTAGCCAATTTTTACGATTTTATGTCATATTAAACAGATCAAGCACAAAGCGTTTATTATTTTTCTAAATGTGGAATCGATTTAAATATCATTTTTCTTAACTCATTAGCTGTCATCTGTGGAAATTTATTACTTAAACGTGGATTAATTCTGACTACTGCCATCCTATCAGAGACACAATACAACTTCTAAAGTAGTATTCACACAAAAAATAGGAAAGTTTATTTGCCTTTTAGCATACAAATTGCATGGAACAATCTGACTTATTACATGCAATTGAATGATGATGATGCTTTTGAAGTCGCACGATTAAATAGATTTAGATTTAATGAAGCCCTTCATCTTAGTGCACCGCCAACATTAAAAACAAGAGCAACACGGATTATTATTTAATTCGTCGAAATTTCATAAGCCATTCTCAAATGAGTTTTGTTGCCTCCTGTTCAACCCATCCACGGGGAAGGCGCGCATTTTATTACTCAGACTGGACCACTTATAGCAAGTCACCAACAACATGTCGTTTTACTAGCGAATTTGCAAAACAAACCATTGTGTATATTAAAATGTACTATTTCACTTAATGTTGATAAAACACTGTATATAACTTGTATATTCATTGTAAATAGATCAAATACTTACCTAATTTATTATTATTCCCTTGTCCCTTTTAAATGAAATATTGCAATGTAAATTAAATAAACACATTTTTGTAAAAGAATATTCTTAAAATAATAAAGTATGTGATTGACCGGCCGCGAAATCCATCACGGGAAGCGGCCCTAAAAGCACAACTTCAACAAATATTCTTTGTCTGTTTGATGGGTGTAACGTCGTACTCAAGTTCATTTTACTTATCTGATGACGTGTTGTCTGTTTCACATTGTCCCTTGTTTAAAGACGGTGGAAAACTGGGAGATAGCCTCGTGAAAATGACCACTGCGATTGCCAGAGCCACATCATGTGACTAAGTCCTATATGAGACCACCTGCAATCTAGTCGCACTTTTCTTATAGGGATTCAACCAGTCTATATAAACAGTAACTATGCAAGATAATTTACTATTAAAAAAATTGTCGGGAAAACTCGTGAAATGATCGTTTTACTTTGTTTTTTATGTAGAGCAGTTTTAATCAAAACGACTTTAATTTTGTAAATGTTATGTACAGTAATAAACATTAATGTCCTCACAATTGAACCATTTTGCCATAATAAAATAAATATATATTACCTTCTGTTTTCATTTCTCAGATAATGTCTGTGAATGAAAGATTAAAACCCAAATCGGAATTTGATTGGGATCATTTAGTTAATTTGCAAACCAGGTATTTCAATCCTGTATAGCCAAAAACGCCACGCTGACTATTGCAACGACCGCAGTCACTGAGATAATCCTGTTTACTCAACAATGCCTGGCATTATTGATGTTCTGCAAGAACAACCTTGTATCACCAAAGCCTTTGACAGTCTCTGAAACCGTTTAAATAGGAAAATGATTCACATTCCGCCGAGGCAATATCTAGCAGCATAAATTTATTGTAACACAAGTTTATGGTAACACAGCTTTATGTCATCACAATTTTATTGTAACACAATTTATAGTAATGCAGGTTATGGCAACACAAGTTTGTGGTAACAAAAGTTTAAGGTGAAACAAGTTTATGGCATCAAAACTTTATGGTAATACAAGTTTATAGCATCACATTTCTATGGTAATTCAAGTTGTGGCAAAACAAGTTTGTGTTAACATAAGTTTGTGATAACATAAGTTGTGGTAACATAAGTTTATGGTGAAACAAGTTTATGGTAAAACCAATTTTTGGCATCACAACTTTATGATAATATAAGTTTATGACATCACAATTTTATTGTAACACTATTTATGGCAACACAAGTTTGTGATAGCATAAGTTTGTTTTAAAATTAGTTTATGGTAACACAAGTTTGTGGCATCACAAGTTTTTGGTAACATAAGTTTATGGTAACACAGGTTTATGATAATTTAAGTTTATGGTAACACTTTTGTATGGTAAAATATATTTATGGTAACACATGTATTTGGCATCACAACTTTATGGCAATACGATTTGTGGCAAAACGAGTTTATGGTAACATATATTTATGGTGAAACAAGTTTATGGTAACACAAATTTTAACACAGGTTTATACTCACATACCTTCATGGTAACATAAGTTTATGTTAACCCTTTTGTATGGTAACACAAGTTTATGGTAACACAGGTTTATGATAACATAAGTTTATGGTAACACCGGTTTGTGATTAAAAACTTTATGTCAACAAAAGTTTATGGTGGCACAAGTCCCTATTAACACAAATTTATGGCAACACAAGTTAACAGTAAAATAGTTTATACTATCAGTTCTTGTAAACAAATCTGTTTGTTTTTGCTTTCGTTAACAAAACATAATACACCTAATCAATCTGACATGTTAATATCTTGATCTCCATTATTTATATACAAATTCTATACCAATTAAAGTTTGTAAACTCACCTAAAAAGGGTATATGATTGGGATGTTAGGATAAAAACGTATCCTTTTTAACCAATCAATATGTTTCTAATTAATTGAAGCCTCCAGTCTAATAAGATAACTTGAGTTTAAATTTTTTGTGTATTACCAGTATTTGTCTCGGCATCAGACAACTATGTCCATCTATCACGAAACTGTCTTTATGGAGAAGCATTCTGAGATGCGGCTCACTTTCTCATTGGAATAAATCTTGAATTGCTTTTAAATTGGTAATAAATTAACGGCCTATATAGAATGCCTTCCAATCAAAACATTTTTATAGTACGTACTCATATGGGACCTACTTCAGAGTATCACAGTCCCGCGTTCGAATCTGTCCGACGACCCCTGGTATATCATAGAACCACACGATGTCACCCCAGCAATCGGTAGAGTGCTTTTTATTATTCTCTCTCTGGGTACAGTGCGATTAATTCGGCTCTTTTTACGTCCACACCCCTCATGTTTCTAACACTCGTCGAGGACAAAGAAACTAATCCGAGCACTTTCAGAAACAAAATAGGAATATCAAAAGTTACAACTTGCTCCCACTTTCCTACTGCTTGTTAATATTAGATTATGAACGTTCAGCTATTTATTACACCCCATAATGACTACTCACATTACAAACTATGACACTAGTGCCTTTAATTCTCAAGCAGCCTTATCGTATGCTTTGGCGCTGAATTTTGTATTACTTATATCCTGTTCGCTGTTCTATGTTTTTCAGTTTGTCCATAATACAAAACCGTATTGACCTACCTGTCAAACTTTGTAATTTATTTTTCAATGAACTTCTCAGAAAACAAACCATACGATAACCCCTGTAAGCCATATGACGGCCATTTTTTTTTTAAATGTATTGGGTGCAGTGCTACCAGACTATCTTGAGGAAGTCAGAATTAACACGAGATGGGTGTTTTGATAATGATATAAACGTAGAGATCGCCGTGTGTTAATGTTAGTGTTGATGATGAAATAAATGTAGACATCGTCGAGCGTTGAGGTTGGTGTTTATGATGATATGAATGTAGAGATCACCGTGTGTTGATGTTAGTGTTTATGATGATATAAATGTAAAGATCGCCGTGTGTTGATGTTGGTGTTTATGATGATATAAATGTAAAGATCGCCGTGTGTTGATGTTAGTGTTTACGATGATATAAATGTAGAGATCGCCGTGTGTTGATGTTGGTGTTTATGAAGATATAAATGTAGAGATCGCCGTGTGTTGATGTTGATGTTTATGATGATATAAATATAGAGATCGCCGCGTGTTGATGTTCTGGTTAATGATAATATATAGAGATCGCTGCATGTTCTTTGCAAAGTATTTTTAAAATGATTTACGATTTTCCACAACATAGCAAAGAGTCACGCCGGTGTTTTACCTTTGGGTATGTCCAGTAAAAATAAAATTCACATATAAAGGTTTAATATTCAGGTGCAAAAAAAACATAGAGATAAACGCATGTCAATGCATGAACCATTCTGTAATTGAATTTCCTTGCAAGGCCGTCAGACGCATATTTTCTATTCCATTGAAGCGTTTCAATTTCACCAGACAATACAGACGCTAAACATTCAACAATATCCCAATAACATACTTCCTGAACCAGTTTGTGAAATTCTCATATTGATACGGGTATTGGTGTTGAAGACAATATATACCGTTTATGAACGCATAACTATTTATTGCAAAAAGAAATATTCTTGGATTTTGAGACCGTTGATAAGATTGTCATGTATGGTGGAACACATTAGTCATTTGTTAAATAGAACAAGTTAATCGTTGCCTGCAGTCAATATAAGTTTTATGGTTTTATGCTGTTTGAGTACACGTGTCTTAAGTTGGCCTATTAAAAAATTACAAAGTTGAGTGACAATGCAATGAAACACCATCTACTTAAAACAAATAGTATAGTACAGACAAATTAATTCCTATATGTGTACAAACATGACAACGTAAATCAGTGTATACACGTATAAATAATGTTCATGAACAGACAGAAGAAGATGTATTTCATAATTAAGACCTAAATTAGCCAATTTAAACTGACAGTGTCATGGCCTTGTGGTATTAGGATTAAAGTTGGTGTGCAGAGCTTCATGTCCCCAGTGGGATGATCAGTCATACAATTGACTGGGACAACACAAACACTGTTAACATAAACCTGCCAATTCTAAATAAAAGAGGGCTCATGGAAGCCATCAAAATTCGCAGAACTAAACCCCAATTGAACAGAGACTTTGTCTTCTACATAGCCCCTGCTTATGACGACCTAATTAACTCTGTGCAACGCTAACCCCCCTGCCCTTACACATTTCCAAATCAGTCTACTTTATTCAATCTTAACACCTGAGTAACAGTGTAGATTGTTTCTTTTATTATACATGCAGTACGGCTTGTTTTCAATATTATATGTGTTTAGTTTTCATATCACAACTAATATCTAACTCTATATTATATAAGCCAGCCAAGCCAACTCAATCTTAATCATTTATTGTTTTTTTTTTTACACCTGTGGTAATGTTATTACTCTTATTAGCTTGAAAATGGTGATAGTATCTGCACTGAAACGTTGCGTATGAACAAACCCAAACAAATCCATTAAAATCCTACTTAGTATGTTATCATCCCATATTATAAAACAATCAACTGAACATTGTCCCCAAAACGGCTCACTTCTTGTCTGAGTTGATTCTTTTCGTCATATTTTATATTTTCACAGGAACAAATGCCTAGCCAGCTTAATGGGCTATCAGTCTTTAACAGCATCATTCCTGTATTCACCGATATTAATTCACACATTCGAAAGGCAGCGCCATAAAGTTGTTTGAAGCCGTGTATATGGATGGCTTTTGAAATGATATCGTCTGTAATGTTACACTCACTAAACGTAATTTGTCTCAACTGCCTGCCATTCACAAGGATAGCGGACAGCATTCCTTCAGATAAGGAGTGTCGACATGCACATACCCAGAGCTTGACGAGATGTTTAAAACCCACCACAGGATTCTCAATAAAATCATAGTATTCTAACTTGTCGTACACCCGAGTAATTGTCAGGGTTCCAAGGCTTGGACATAGTGTCCCTATTGCGACCAGACTGATGTCCGACACACATTCCAATGACAAGAAAATCAAATTCTTACCCAATTTCCTAAAAACTGGAAGTAAATATTTGGGAAAGTTGATAAATAGATTTTTCCTCCCACGGATTTCAAATTTGTTAAGATGTCTCAATTCAGACACATGGCATAAAGATGTATAATCAGTTAAATACCACAGGCAAAGAGATGTTACGTAAGGACAACATCTAAAAGTCAGCTCTAGACATGAATTTTCACTGAGCGAGCCGAGTGAACACTCATCCGGAAAGATAATACGTAACTTTAGTAAAGAGACAATCCACTCAACGGGAACCTCTTTCGTTTGATGAAACGGCTTGCCATACATCAAATCAAAAGCTTCGTGTATTTCCCCGAGGCAATCAAGCGTTTCAAGACTACTTTGACTCTGTAGTAAGGCTGCCAAGGTACCCACAGAAACGCGAGTCATAGAACAGTCAAATTTTTTCAGCTTGGGATATCCCAAATTTTTTGATATATTTGCGAATTCTTGTATGTCATAATTTGGACATCGAGTAAACCAGCTCTTTGTAATATTCAGTTCAAGTAAGTTGGGACAGTTTTTAGCAAGTGCCTTCAAAACTGTATGATCTGTGTTTGTATTGCTTAAATTCAGCGACACTAGCTCATGTAGATTAGTGAATACCGAACAAAGGACATTGGTGTCAGTTCTCAGCTCAGATAAGTTCAAGTGGGTCAGCTTCTGAAAGTAATGAAAGGCAATGTTAACTTTAACACAAGGCATATATACGTTGAAGCGGGTGAGCAAGTTTAATCGATATTGTTGATGTGCATAAATTACTTTTCCAAAATTGTACGATAGGCAGTGTTATACAAAAACATACAAAACGACACTCCGAATGAGCGTGTAAGGAAGTTAAGACATCAATATGCCTGTGCTCAAGTCGAGTACAGTCCACTCATGGTCGTAGCATTATATTTACACGATTTAGTATTGAATTGAGTTGTACGGAATATGTATTCTCCAATTATATAACATGTTACAGAACTCATGCAGATAAGGGAATGTTTGATTGGGGTTTAACGTCGTACTCAATGGTATTTAATTTATTTGTCGACAGCAAAGTTCAGACCAGTTTATACTAAAGGCCCTTACTTGATAAGCTTTGAAATAACCACAGACATTCATGAGATGGACACTATTGGTGACAAAGAAAACATTGGTGGGATGGCTAACATGGGTGATATGTGCTAGTGTGATTGGACGGCATTGAGGGCATAGGCAACATTGACGAGAGGTACAACACTGGCGAGATGGAGAAAATTGGAATGATGGACAATATTGGTGACTTGAACACCATTCATGAAAAATATAACATTGTCAAAATTGACAATATTGGTGACTTTGACAACATTGTTAATATGGATGGCATTGATGAGATGGAAAACATTGGCAAGATGGACATATTGGTGAGTTGGAAAATACCAGTGGAATGGACAATTTTGATGAGATGGACCGAACTGTCGAGATGGAGAACATTGATGAGATGTAAAACATTGGTAAGATGGACAATATTGGTGAGATGGACCAAACTGTCGAGATGGAGAACATTGATGAGATGTAAAACATTGGTAAGATGGACAATATTGGTGAGATGGACCGAACTGTCGAGATGGAGAACATTGATGAGATGTAAAACATTGGTAAGATGGACAATATTGATGAGATGGACCAAACTGTCGAGATAGAGAATATTGATGCGATGTAAAACATTGGTGAGTTGGACAATATTGGTGAGATGGACCTAACTGTCGAGATGGAGAACATTGATGAGATGTAAAATTGGTGAGATCGATAACATTCATGAGATGGAGAACATTGGCAAGATGGGCAATATTGGTGAGTTGTACAACATTGGTGAGACAAAATCCCAGATCACAGAATAATTCTGCTGTAGCGTTCCTGTCTTTTTTATAGGTTAATAACATAACAATACATCTAAAATAATAACTGCACTAACATGACATCTTAAGCCAACAGTCTGGATAACAGAATCGTGCCCGGTGAGCAGTCCAAGCGCACTCAAGTTAAGGCGACGAATGTTAGAACTGAGAAGAAACCGTAAATGATGTATCTGTAACAGATTCTTCTCAGCTAAAATGTCAACAATCTTCTGGATCATGGCATCGCCTAAAATGAAAGCCAAACAATGATGTGTGTTTTTTGTTTGCTTTCTTGAAAAACAGATGTTTCTGTCTGAAATCTGTCTCCTACCTGATTCGGAATAATTGCGCCTGACGTAAGTTTATATTTACGTTTCTCAAAATATGTTTTCCAACAAGTCAGCTTCTATAAACTATTTCTATTATTGTTTGAATTGTGACAAGTGTCTTGTTGGTTGTCTTTCTCCGATTATCAAAGAAACAATTCCGAACCATTGTAATTTCTAAACAATCAATATACGATGATTTACTCTTAATCTCATTTAACAGTTTTTGTTGTTTTAATAAAACGTATACATTTTTCATTTCATTGCCACATTTCATTACACACAAATGACCGGTCAAGACACGTTTAAAAGGTCAGTCCACTGTACTTCGACGATATTGCGGACATTACATGCATATTATCTAATTCATTTTCAGCTTGGTGGACTTTCTGGGGATAAACAAAATTGAAACACATGCGTATACTGTAAGAATGTAAATACTTACTGAGATATTCGAATGGCTCAATGCATTTCTGCAGGTGACAATAATTCAAATATTTAGTTTTTCCAGCACACCAGTAACTCTCAAAATGACAGGCTATATTTTGTAGACTTATGTCTTTCAGAGTGACGGGTTGATTAAATTGTCGTCGTGGCATTGTTGGTCACAAGATATCTGTTATATTCTGGAATAAAATAATCATTTTGTTTAGAATCGATGGTCACCCTTTTAGAAATATCCGAAAACTACTGGAAATCTTTACTTAAAACTGGAGAGAAATGAAATTGAAATTTAGTGTCTAATTGGCGGAAACCTTACAAACATGGCACCTTCAGTGTGTATATCAACAGAAACAAAGAGGCCAATCTTGCTAAGAATTGATCACTCAGGATGACCGGCAACGAACATTTATGCACCCTTCGGATCTTCTGACATTTTGTAAACTACACAAGGTAAACAAAAGCCATGTAGCAAATGAGCAGACCAGTTACACCCATTACTCTACTTTTAACTTAATAAAAACTCCATATTGAACTCCAAACATTCGCATTATCAAAAGTTACAACTGACCCGAATCTGACCAAAGTATACATATTCAGTCATTCTACCCAAATACTATATTTTAACTCACTCAAAACTCAGTTTCAAATCCTTTATTTTTTTTATTTTGTGCTGAGCATCCACTCCTTCTCCGAATTGTCTATCAACGTAGATTAAAGAAAAGTTATATTTCAGCACTGACTTAACTTCACGAGCCTGTCAGGTTGATGGACATCAAGATAATTTTGGAAAGGTTCTCTACACAACGCAGCATTTACTCTAAAGACCAATATTTACATGTAACTAGTAACGTGACAAATTGAATGGTTTTCCAAAATTTATCAGTTAATGTTAATTAGGAATTAATAAATTTAATAAATTTAACATTGGGATATGTTTGTTCAATATTCACTAACCTTTATTAACTTATATGAGCCTTATAGGGTTCAGTGGACTGGCTACACATTAAGAAGCAACACACATACCTGTATGTACGTACACTTCTTATATCCCTTCCTGTTATCTATATCATATATGTTACCAAGATTGTTCACCCTAGACAACCCTCGTTATAAAGTGTCAATCTTGTTAATTATGCAATCGGCCGTTCGGTTGGTCGTTAACTGATGAATAATCTTTGGCGTAGGCTATACTTTTTTGCATTTAAAACGGCAAACCTTTGGTGAAATGATTGTTTGAGTTTAAAAGTTTTACATATGTAAATTAAAGATTGACACACATCAGTGAAATCAGTAGAGAATAAAAGACGGTAACTGTGGGTTTGGTAACCAGTGGAGAGAATGACCCACTTACAACACATAAGTGAATACAACTATTATTAATTAGTATCAGAAGACCTGTTTAACCTGTATATAATCATTTAGTGCAAGTCATATACAAAACATCTATTGATTCTCAGGTATACCTAATGTATACATATGTATCTAATATGACAAACATGTACTGGCTTGATGTTAACATGTAATACTGATTAAACTTTAGAAATTAATCCACATTATATATTACTGATATATACTACCACTAATTTTAACTTTAAGAGTCATGAGGCCTAATTCCGTCATGAAAGATAAGGGTGAATTTTTAGTTTTGAGTCAGGGTTAATATTTAAACTAACCCTAAACCTAACTCTTATACTAACTCTAAAAGACAACACAAAACCAAACCCTAAACTAAGCCTAACCCTATCACTAACCCTAAACCTGACACTGAAGGTCACGTCATATCTTACATGACGGACTGACCAATGATATATGATGTACTATGATTACTTTATAGTTTAGAACAAACTAACTATTTAAAAAGGTCTAAATGAAAACAACGTTCAAACAGGAACTGGACGCTTATAAGCATATGATGTGACATGGGCTTAGAGAACTGCATTGAACACTGAATTATGATATAGACTTATTAACTGGACTAAACAAAGTAGCTTAACTAACATTAACGATAAAACCAACCGTTTGAGTAATAGCGTTATACAAACTTTATTGCATTATGTAATTCAATAGCGTTACACATGCACAACTATAGCTTTGTTTGGACTCTTGAGAGATGTGTTCAAGAGACACTCGGAAGGGGAGGCCCTAAATTAAACACAAATCTGTATGGATTACAACTTCTGGTGTATGTTCGGAGCAACGTTGCAAATATGACCATCAGGTGTAATACAATTTATATATATACAATTTTATGAGTGATAATCCATCCCCACAACAATTCCATTTATGTGCCCAATCAGTAACCAAAAAAGAAGGATGCTTAGAACCAACAACGTAAAATGTGTATTCACCAGCAATGGAAACATCGAGACCCACATACAAAGCTACAGATAAGCCCTAACACACTAATTACGAACCCCGTCTCAAAAAAGATTAGGAACTTTACATACCCACGGCATACAATTAACTGATAACCGCACCCCCACATCCCCTGCCGATAGTGCCCCGCTCAGTAGCATACCCTTTAT
>JARFOD010111738.1:0-29759 GCA_031763545.1 Mopalia muscosa
CCCCCCCCCCCCCCCCCCCCCGCCGATCTAGAATACGCGCCAACATTTTTTTTTTCTGCTAATAAATAAACAAGTTGAATTGATAGATATTGACACAACAAATACTAGATGGGCTTCCTGTTCCCCTTGAGCCGTGAGAGCACCAGGGCAACATGAAGCTCCCTCCAACCACCTGCAAGAAGATAAAGAGTTGGACGATAATAAGCCGTTAAAACATATTATTGGTCCGTGAATCGGCTTCATAAAAGTGAAATAAATTACCATCAGTAAATACAGTATGAAGACAAATCGGCATGATAATCCAATTAAATATCTGTATTATAGTTATAACTCTGCTCTGCAAGGTGCGTGTTTCAGCGAAAGAATCGGTAGAGCATGATTTGCCTAAAACATTATAGCTAGATCACGTGTATTATCAAAAGGGCTGATGAATCTTTGATGATGAATTCTCCTGATTGTGAAAAATATAAATGAAAGAATAGTAAAAGCTAACCCAGCAAGCCAAACAACGTTGCGACAACGTTTTGATTTGGTCGCGTTAGTACGGTGTTACGTTGCTGCAACGGAATTTTATGGACTACCAGCTATGTTGCTACAACCTTAGAATATACAATTACACGTCAACGAAACGGAAACGTTATAGCTATAATATTGTTGTTGCATCATTCAACGTTTTCCCAACAACGTTGTACAAAACGCTATTAATTCACAACTAATTTGTATTGTTACAACGTTAAACTACAACGTTTGTGACGGTTTGACAACCTTATAATAACGTGGAATCTACTTTTTAAAACTAGGATCAAATTATAGTGTAGATGTATGTTGCAGTAACGTTATTATTTGGTTACTGTGCAGCGTTACCAATCTATAGCTGTTATACAACGTTGCAGCTACGTGGTGTGTTTGCTGGGAAATTCTGTGTTTGTTAGGTGTTCACGTTGTAATTAAGGCCATTGCACTCATATCACGAATTTATAGATGAAAGCCAATTCACGAGTTATTAGAGACCAGAAAAATAAAATTACCTATGGTTTGTTTGTGTGGGGTATAACGTCGTACTTGTGGTTATTTCACTTATGTGACAACGTGTCAGCCCAATTGCTGCTGCCCGATCTGCCCAATCGGCGAAAGAAAGCCACCCTCGGCAACAAACAAAAATAATACACAGTACGAACTACAAAAGCATCAATTATATATCGGAAACATGTTACCCCTTAGTTACAAGAGCAATGAGGCAACAGGAAGTTTATTTTGACCCCTCTGCACCTAACAATTAAAGGTTAACTAAATAGTGTGATAATCGCATTGATAAAGTCAAAAAGTAACAAACAAATATTGTTTTTGAATATGAAGCTTGTCTAATTGAATACACAAAATCGACTTTTAATTGACAAAAGCGGGTGTGTATTCGTTGGTTTTTTTTTCTGATTCACTATTATTGAAATTCTCAACTATATTGAAGCAGAATGTAAATTAAACATGTGACTATAATCGACTTCTCGTACTATCGTTTATATCGTACAGTCCTATATAATAGTAGCCAAGTTTTATTAAAAACACGTAAAAAGAGATTATTCCTTGAACTATTCTCGAAAGTTTATATTTTTCTATCATCAATTATTAACACAGCAGTTAAAACGATGCTCAATAATAAGGAAAGAAATTGAATTGATGCTGGGCAACAACAAAAGCGTACGATTTTTAATAAACAAAAACTATGCACAGAATAAGAATAACAAACGAAGAAGTCAAACAAATGCCAGCTTATAAACAAAGATGTCGAATCGATATTCGATAAAAAAAAAAGTAACTCAAAAGGCTGGATTGGTGGTTGATAAAAGAACAGAATCTACGAGATGTTCGATTAAACAAATATACAAAGAGGTCTCATAAAAAGTGAATATTAAACAAAGAAGTCGAATCAATATTCGCTAATAAAGTGTAGAATCTAAAATCTTTTTCAACAATGATTAAGCATTATACAGAGCGAACGGATGTGTATTCTTAATTGCTTAGTCTACTTATAATGAACAATTTCTGATGAGAAAGAAATGCCTAATTGTTTATTGGCAGTATGTTGATAAAACGAGTGTGAATTCTTCCTCCGCCTCATCACAATGTCTGATCTTCTTGTATACATATCGAACTTAATATACATCTATACCGATTATTCACAGATCAATGATCAAATATATTACATCACTTAATAATCAACAAAGGAAATCAAAACAAAATACAAAAAACATTATTTCACAAAACCTCCAATTTGGTTTTTTTTTTTTTCTTTCTTCTTAGGATTCTGTATTTTTTCTCAATTGGCATATATGATTGAGTGATTGGTTGATGGATTGGCTGTTCGATTGGTTGATTGATAGCAGTCGTGTTGAGTCGTATTTCTATAATAGAAATGACAAAACTATAATTTCAAAAATCGTATCTGTGATTAAGCTAAACAAAATGACATAGTAATTTAACTCCATGTGACCGTCAGCACAATATTCAGTCGCCATTGTAACATTGTTTTTTGTGAAACAATAAGTACACAGTATAGAAAAGGAAATACTGGTAGTTAATTGATTAGATACGATCAGTTATATTTTTTTTATATTCTGATATCATTTGACTTTATGTATTGGTTTTGGTGTTAAAACTTTATTGCTAAAAATGTCGTTCTATCTTGTTATCTTGAGGCCTTTTTTGTTTCATCTCATTGTCCAGTTAACCAGTGTATAGAGGCTACTCGCTGATAGTATATGACTCACATATAAGACAACACGCTTTTAAAACTTACTAATGAAATTATAGAAATTTAATTAACACGCGAATGCTCCAAATCATCTGAAATGTGACTGATACAATATGGTTTGTATGCAGTTTTATTAATTTTACATGATAATAACAGTTGCATTGCAGAGCCGCCGTAAATGTGTCAAGGTCGGTTAAAAGTTTTACCAAAGACGTCTTGTGTAAGAGAGATAAGGGGATTCAAGCTCAAGTTATATCAGAGTCCAATTTAGCCCCCAAAATCAACTGTGTCAAATAGAGACTATGAATAATTTAAATGATGAAAAATAAATGATTTACTTTAACGTCTAGTTTAATACAGTTATGCTGCCCTGGAAGACACACATGGAAATTGCGCTGATTTTTCCACTCAAAAAATGATAAAAGTATATTGTCTAGCAAAAATCAGTTTAAAAAACCTGTCTCGTGTTTCGTGTATTCATAGTTGCATGCTACCGTTTGTATATTCAATTACCTTTATTGTTTCAAAACTAAAAACAAAATTAGCGTGCAATCTATATGTTGAACTCTCCATCTTAAAACACGTTTGGCAAGATAGGTGTTAATCCCATAGCGTGTGTTATTTTTGAAGTGGGATAAGCTATACGATACGTGAATATAAATCTTGCCTGTGTAAACAGATCGACTAAAATAACAAAGTCAGATTGATTAATAAAAGAAACTAGTTAAATTCGGCGTGTAATAAAACAAACATTAAAAATATCATTCTATGTTTTGTATTCTTATCAAAACTTAAAGACATAATTAACGTGGGATAAAGGTAGAGATAGATTAAGCTGAAGAATGACACTCGTATAAAATACGCAGTACTTGTATTTTTACGTATAGATTTAGGAATTGAGTAAATGTTAAATTTGAAAAATTTAAAATCTTTTTGTCAAATCTAAAAGACACACAAATTTCTAAAAGACGTCAAAATTATTCAAAATATGAGATAAAAAATGCACGATCTTCGAGTGTTTTCAGGATGTAATATAGCTTTCATGCTGTTTTTATAGTCTGACGCAACCGGTTGTCCAACAAGCTCTACATATTGCTATGTCAGTCAAATAAATCCCGGTACCTATAAAATATTGTTAACAAATCACAGCATTAAGTAAAAATTAACATCACTATGACGCTAATTATACATGGAATTAGTCTATTTTAATCCCAGAATATACTTTCCTGCTATATAATAAATGCCTAAAATTGACAAACGGTTGCGTTTAGTATGTTTTTATACACACGGGACAATCGTACATTTGTTTTAAGGTAGACACACAGGCAGACTTTATCCATGCAACAAGTAGGAAAAGTGTAAACAATATTAAAACGAAGTCATTATACATTTACTGTTTATGTCTGGACCGGGGTCATACGACTTGGTTTATTACAGTGCGTCAAGTATTTATACCCCACATCTCTTGACACTATGAGATGGCGTGACTATATGAAACACTTTGTAGAAGTTTCGTATTGAATCATTTGACATAAGGAACTGAAGAAACGTTTTCAAAATTTGACAAGTTAAATACATGCAAGAACGTTTTATTATTGTAAAACACTAATAAAAACAAAACCAGTTTCTCTATAGAGGGAATAGTTATAAAAACAGTATTTAAACTTCGCCTGCACGCCATGTAGCCTCGGATCAAAGAAGTCGTGATGTAAACGCTTATCCACAGGTATGTTATCGGGTTTTACATCAATGGGGTCACGGCTGTTAGAATTGGAGTTGCGTGAATCTATAGTTTGTTCATTCAGTGGTCGCTTGGTACGTAAGTAAAGCCGCCATGGGGAGCTAGTAAGAAGTCAGGGCCCAAGGGTGACAGTTCGTCATATTGCCCTAGGGCACTTCCCTTCGCTGATTCCGCTGCGGGTATTGTTTGGAGGAATCAGCCCGTGACGTCGCTCGATACCCATCTGGCCAACCAGAGGGAAGTAAAAGTTAGACAGTGGCACAAGCCGTGGGTATAAAAGCTGATCTCGACTCAATTCTTTACCATTCCCACCGGATCTATAGAGAATGACTATTAATCTTTTTAACTCTGAACAGTCCTGAGCACATCTGTTATCAGGTTAAATACACCAGAGAGTCAGTGTGACCGTGCGATTCACTATACTGGCAAACACCTTAAAAACTGGATTATAATTGCATTGGACAAGGTAAGGATGGAGTTTTTTTAATATAGAGAAAGACAATTTTGCTGACCTTCCCGGGGATTTGTTCTCCGGTCTTTGAACTTAAAAGTTAAGATTTTAACTCTTTCTAAAAGGTTAACGCGGGTATGCGTCATTGAGAATCAGCCGATTATCTGATTTAATTTGTAGACATCTCTAAATTTAAAAACAAATTGGCAATTTTTTTATAGAACTAGATATCCCATCATTTATTTATACACATACATTTAAATGCAACATTTTTTCGTTTGCGTTTTATTTAATTAATTTTATTAATTTTATTAATTTTATTACCATTTTTGTCCTCACTACATACTAACCGTAGACCTTCCCGCAGCTTGACCTATTAATATGTGTTAGTTATATTTGTATCATCATTTGTGGAAATATCCAAAGGAGGTGGTTTATTCATTATATCGAAAAGTTATTTAACTCATTTACCTACAAGCTAAGCATTTATTTGCTAAAAAACCAAACACTTACAATCTATTTTTTTTTCCTTGAACTGAAGGGTACAAAGAATACACTGCGACGACCTCTTAACTTGTTAACATCACAGATGAATATTTCTAGGGATTATTGACTTTTAATTCAATCTGCTTATCCACTAAGCTCAAAATTAAAGGCGAAATCTAAGTTTAGGGTTTGTTAATCCTTAACCAACACATGTGACGTTTTAAACTGAGGTTACCTTCCGGCTTTACAATGGGGATGCTGTTGTAAAAACATATCTCACGGGGATATCTCTTGTGATTTTAACATGTCAAACTAGTGAGAGTTTACCATAACTCTACATATAGCGTCATCGATGACATTGACTGTTATCACTTGGTAACTTAAGATTCGATTAGGCTGCTCTGCAGGGATTCTTCCCGATTCCTTAGTATAAGGTATATTGTTAGTACTGTACAACCACGAAGCATGTGCGTTCTTGGCCCGAATGCTTCACGTATGACATATTGTACGATTAAAACGCGAACTCATCAGCTAACCTACTTAAACATTTCCCTCTCAACTCACTTGAGAAAGGCCCCGGCATAAAGGCCGAAACCTCGTATAAGCAAATGCTTACGTGGAGTAGCTCAATTTATTGCAACCCACATATTAGTCTTAAACAAGACATCATCTTGTAAGATGTTGGTTTTTATTACATTTTCGCGAAGATGTTCAAATATACCGTCTACTGCTTATTCCTTAAGAGACACATATTTTAAACTTACATTTACGGTCGTTTCTACAGTATATGCTCACCTATAATGATCTTGCCTCAAATTCTGATTTTTTTTTTATTTAAAACTACATAATGGTAACATTGCGCAGAAAATTAAATAGTGGCTGCCTGGCGGTAACTTATAGACCCGCGGTCGTGGCTTAGTGTTAGCGTGTCTGTTTACTTAGCCTATTCGATGTACCGTTCATGGGTTCGAATCCGCCTGTCGGCCATCAGATAAAAGAGAGAGCCACACGATGGGTTCCGGGAATCGCAGGAATGATTCTTACAACGTTTGTTCTCGGCTTTTCGCCGTATCTATACAATGAACTGTGTCAAATGCACCAACCGTCGTCATATCGGTGAAATATTCTTGAATACGACGTAAAATTCCAATGAAACAAACAAACAAGCGGTATCTTTTAATCCAATACAATTAACAATAAAAGAACATATGTATCCTTTGACAACTTATTTTTGGTTTGGTGTCTCTACTTTTAAACATTGACTTGTAAAAAGAATGTGTTGTAACGGAAGGGCAATTATAGCAGCGAGGGCTTCTTCGCATGACCGATCAGAGCAATGGGAAAAGGCAAGATTGTGTGACACGAGCGTGGGAAACATTCGGCTCTAAAATATTGCTACACTACGACGGAAAATTGTAAACCTACAAAGAGATGAACTGTAAGCATGGACACAAATAATCAGTAGTGCTCTTAGAATGGTTTCAATACTATTGTTTGGCCACTTTAGCCAGGTCTTGTGTCAATTAAAATCGTCTGACATGCGTAGCCCCAAGTGATATCGTTAGTTTGTAAATAAAATTCAACTCCTCCTTCAGTTCGCATTTAATCATGTCACCACCAATCCTTTATTTGGTTCTACTTAGCCCTCTGTGAGTAGTTGTACATGTATTAGCATTGTTCTGTGAACATGTTCGCTTTTGTCACTTGTTTTAGACGTTAGGAGCCATTTTCTGACATTTCTTATTGTCTGCATAAAGGGTATTTATATAAGTGGGTTTGTAGAAACATGACGATTAATGAGTAGAAACCGCGAGTTTGGTGAGCCCTTGGACCTTTTACCTTGGGGTCCAAACATTGTCATGGTGTCCCTGCCTGTTGCACCTACCTTACACCTGTATATAAACTTTGAATCACCAGGATGTTCTCAACTTATGCAATTTTTTCTTTGTTTTAGAGATTGGAAATAAAACGAACAGTGGGCCCATATCACACGATGCAGAACCAAATAGACTTAGAGAAGATTATAAGAAACTATGCATGGAAAAGGTATGCCAGTGCCAAAGGCAGGACAAAAAGTTTCCTCGTTAAGAAAGGAAAGTACGATGTTGAATTTCACTGGAACTTTCTCAAATTCTCTCACTCAACAACGATGAGGGAAGTCGAACCGGAAGACGAGTTACTTAACTCGGTAGATTTCGGAACCCCGAACAGAAATCTGCGGCAGTCCAAACGCTTTAAGAAAATGGTACCTAGCCCAGGATGTTTTTACAAAAGTGTTTCAATGGATTTTGACGAACCCGTGGCATTGGATACCGCACACTGTGAAAATCAAAAGTCGGAGCCACAGCTTTTCACAATTTCATCTGAGAAAACAACCACGTCTAAATTATCAGTAGAATTTAACCAGAATTATTGTCTCGGACCAGTTACTAACATTGAGATCGCCATATCAGAATCGGATTTCTCCTCCAAAAGTCAACTGAATTGTGAAACTGAAAACCAAAGTCTTTTTGTGACAAACACGAAACAGCAAGAATTTGAAAACATCAGCGAAATAGACTTAGTTGGGAATTTTACTGTCAAGCCACGTCACATGACGAAGGCAACGTTAGTTGCTAGGCAACAAACTGATACAAAAGATTTTGAAGTAAAAACATTGATTTCGTTGGTTATAGGATGCTTACCCGTTGAAATAAAAAGGAAATCAGACGGCAAAGTTATATTCACGTGTTTCATTACGTCATTGCGTGACGTATTTGGGCCTCACGAGGGACATTCCATTGCGTTAGTAAAATCTGAAAACGGACAGCATGAAGTTTTACTAAAATCAACAGGCAAATGTAAATTTACGAAATGGATAGAACCGCAGTTATTATTGAAAACAGAACCTTTGGACGATTAACTCACACGTTGTTAAGTATCTCAATGGTGCTAAATTCCTATGTTTCTTTTTTACTTTCTTGTTATTCTTGAATTGATTGATGTTCTGTTATTTATATGTCATTCGTTGAATACTTTACCATTTCGTGTCGTTTGCTTCTTTCGTATACAAGAAATAAACTAGAAACTGTTAAGTACCGTATATTTGTTGTTTCTGGTCTTTTGGGTTTTTTAATTTATTTATCTTACAGTATTATTATTGAATTTCTCCTTCATTTGAGATTATTGTTCGATTGCGTTTCGATATTTATTGGTGAGTTAAAAGGAATGGTTACTGGTGCAAGTCATTTGGAGTAGCGGGCGGTTGAGATTTGTTGCCCTGGTGCTCTCAGAGCTTATGGGCAACATTGAGCCGATCTGATTATGATTGTGTCTCTGTATTACATCCTGTGATTTTCCTGTATTTGTCCCGTATTGACTTTGTATGTGCCAGTAGTGTGGAAGGTGATGAACCTCACCTACTGGTCTGGCACACCGGTGTTCTAGCGCGATGGGGCGATATGATAAGAGGGATACTCTATAACCGTGAATTTAAACTATGCATGGATTCCTTCAGAGTAAACTTTAGATCTGAAATTAATTCGGATTTCACGAGAACAGATTAGCCTCAACAGATGACGTGAAGTGGTTAACTTGTTTAAATAGAGTTGGCCAAAAACCAGCTGAGAAAACATTAGTGATCTGCATAGCTGTACAGAATGAACTCTGGAAGGAGTTTAAGGCTATGGAACTAAGCTAATCCGTAAGGTGTATGCGTCTTGGCTCAAGGGCATAATAGGTTAAGACAGGCATCTAGTAAGGACAAACAGATTTCCGTATTTGAATATTTCCATTGCCTAGAGTACAAAAGCCTTTCGAGATAAACCCACTAGTGGAAGAATGGAGCCGCCACTCAAACAAATAAACAACAACAACCTCTTAGGGGAATGACAGATAAGGATTCGGTAATCGTTAATATATGCATACATCTTATCGTCGTTGATCATACAATACGATTTAAAAGATCCATCTAAATGCTGATATTTTTTTTTGAACTAGTTAAATTACAACATACTCATTTCCACTTATACAATGGTGAACTTACTTGATGCTAATCGATAACTTCAACAATTTATCTATTTTCAAAAATAAAAGTAAAATAATTAAAATCGCAAAACCAACAATCTTATTTCAATGCATCCTTAGTCACCCGGAAGCCTGTAACTATTTTCTACATGCCACCTCGGACGTCATACAATGGTCGCCATGTTGATAGAAATGTGTAGTGTCAGCTGATTAGGCTTTTCCGGGTTGCCCAGTGAGTCCACAGCTTCATCTGTTTGGTTTCAGAACAGAAAGCATTTATATATATTCTACAACCATATTAAATTTGATTATTACTTTTCTGTCATCACATTATACTAGCTGTAGACCTTACCACAGCTTGACCTACTAATTTAAGTTAGTTATATTTGTATCATCATTTATGGAAATATCACAAGGAAGTGACATATAATAAGTAAGATTTTATGGATTTTCAACTTCTGTGTTTATTGATACGCAACGTTTCAGTGCAGATACTAGCACCGTTTTTGAGCTAAACGGCGCTACTATCTGCATTTAAACGTTGTGTATGAATAAACCCAGAAGTTGAAAATCCATAAAGTCTTACTTATTATGTTATCATCCCAGCTTCTAAAGGCGACTCAAATAAGTAAAAAAAACTGGTTTATTCATTTTGTTGAAAAGTCATTGAACTCATTTGCCTAGAAACTACGCAGTTATCTCTAAATAAACCAAACACTAACAGTCTGTGTCTTCCTGGAAGGATATCAAGAATACACTTAGAGAATACTACCACCACCTCTTAACTTGTTATCATCACATATGAATATTTCCAGGGATTATTGACCCATTATGCATAAGCGGTAAATTACACTAAGTGGGACATATTACGTATTCCCGCGCACATATCACATCTGAGCTTACCGAGAACACTTCAATGAGGAGAATGATGCGAGCTTTACCCAATTGGTATGGAGGGCGTTTCACCTGTTGTAGCCCGACGCGCGTGACTGACGTAATAAAGTATAGAAATGACAGGTATTTAGGGAGACAATGACCTGACGTCCGTGGCTCCAATTAACAGGCCCTTTATCCACAACTTCCGTTTTGGAATGAAAGATGTGACGCGGCTTCTAATTGTATTGGCACAATGAAGAGATAGGCTTCATGCGAAGTGACACTATAGAATATAATTGGCAAGGTTTCGAGTGTCACTTGAAAATTCGCGTGAGGTGCTTCACGTAGTTTCAGTCAACTGGACAAGTGGCTACATCCGCGAGATGAATGGTTGACAATATGATACCTTCTGTCTGTTTAAATATCAAGTATCATCTGGGGGTGAACAGATCACGATGACAAATCGGTCAATCTTCAATAATTCTATATGCAAAAAAATCAAATAACATAGCAAAATTAACATAACATTAACATGTGTACTCTTTGAAAAAAGGGTTCTTTGAGGGTTCTTTAGAAAAGAGGATGGTTCTAAATGGAACCAGGGTGGTCCTTAACGGAACCACAAGGGCAAAACCGGTTCTTTGATATAAAAAGATAGGCATCAATACATGGGACAGTTGCTGTGAGGGTTCCATTTAGAACCAAAAAGGGTTCCGCCGCAATCATGACTAAAGAACTCAAGGAATCCGTTAGAGCCATATATTTCTAAGAGTGTGCGTTGTATATTAATCTCAATATACACAGTAAACGAACGGAAATGTTACATTTTGCATACCATGATAGTATACATGCTTTATATATTTACCACAATACCATTAAGGCGTACCATTGGCTTTATTATCATTTATTCTGCGTTTAAACACCACGTGACGTTAAAGGTAACACATTGGCTGACTGCCTGCACATTACAAGCTACGCGAGACTGTGCGAGAAAAGCTAATTATACACCTAACTCCTCAATATCTAGACAGACCATAATAGCAGAACACATAGTAAATGCCAAGGCGGAAAAAAACCAAAGACGGCTTGGTCTATTCCAAAATGTATTCAAGCTATTTGTTTTGTTGTATTTCCTTGTTCAAATCTAATATAAAAGCACATCTGCTGCATGGTCTCTGGGCCTAATGATTTCGAGTCTATAATTTTTATTTTTTTTAAGTTAAAAGATCTTATTTATTAATTGATTTACAAATCAATAATTTTTTGATACTTAAATCCCTTTTCACCTGTTCTGATATCGTTGCCTTTTACTATGGGATAAAACAAACCCCTCGGGCTTTTAATCCTGCCAATGTAGTAGTGAAGAAATGTTTCTTCAGGTTATGCCACAAGAAACTTAGTTACTGTCAATGTGATCACTTTGTTAGGTTACAAACTGATTGTGGTGACACTGAATGGTTTGGACTCTCTCTGGCATGACTTAAATCTTTTCATCTGATTAACGATATAACTATTTGTCACATCGACAAAAGATTTATGTATTATTTTATGTTTTGTTTGTATCAGTATTATTAAACTGTACTTTGGTGAAATAAAGGAAAATGAAAATGAAATGAATGAAGAAAGCAAAAAAAACCCTCGAAAATGGTAGGCTACTATTGGTCGTTCTTAAATTGTAGTTATGAAATTATCAACCCAACGGTCCATACTTGACATTATATATACTATACTTTAGGTCTGCGTACCATTTTTGTTAAAGGTGCATTCTCACGGTGCCATTTTTAGTAAAAATGTCAGGGTATTCCCCTTATTTGCGGAGTTTGGGTTGGTCGATTTGTTTTATCCAGTCAAAAAAAAACACAAATTAGGGGAATTCCCAAAAGTCGGAACTTCAAATCTTACCTTCAGATTGGGCCTTAATGAATAGGATGTGGACAGTTTGTGTGATTTGATTAACTTCGAGATTCTAAATATGTGTTTCTTTTTAAATGCGGAAATTCCGATGATGATTTCAAGCTCATGTATGGCTTAGAAAAGTCGATATATCCAGATTTTGAATCAAACAAGCGTAAAATTCACTGATTTTGAACTTGCAGTGGTTTAACCAAGCCGAGCGTGAAATCACGAGAGAGTAATAGGTCAGTGTGTGTGCTTCATTGACTTGTTTAGGGAGTCTATACATTACATCTACATGTCTTATTTAGACAACAATGAGTCTAAATGATGTCATATGAAGTTGACATGTCTAAAGAACCATTGTTTTCCTTATTTCCATTGTGAAAATGGGGCGATATCCGTGTAATGGCCGCTATTAAGTAAAGTTTGTATTGTGAGAATCTTTTAAAGTTCACAGGGTGGAAATTTAAACGCGAAAAGGCTTTATAGTCAAATTTAGAAGTCCATATTTAGAGATTATGCCCACAATGAGGGATTTAAACAAGGTCCCGGTAATCATCTCCGTTACGTCCGTTCGAGTTCCAGTTGTACCATGCTCGAAGAACTATATTGTCTATAATGTCGTATCCTGCTTGACACGACAATACGGGGACGTAACCGCTCTAACAGTGCGTGCACTACGAGTCCTTTAAACGATGCACAACATACAAATTCAACACTTAACAATAAAGGTAAGTTCAAGTCCACTAGACTATGAGGTAATCAAACCACGCAGGTAAACACAAGACTACTTCAACCAAAAATATTTATGTCTAATGAAGTGGGGGTAAATAGCAAAACCACGACTTGATTTCTACACGAAATACGTTGCTTTATTGTACACTTAGAAAACAATGGCTCTGGTGGAACCCATTATCGTTCTATATGGAACTTTTTATATCAAAGAACTCTCAAAGAAACATTATTTCTAAAAGTGTAGCATTGATTTAAGATACGGGTTGTTTATAGAATGTTAGAATTTTTTATCTTACAAACTGGGAAAATGTTGTCATAAAATGTAGTTAGCACTTTTCCCTATTGATTCTTAATTTAACAAATACTTCCCTGCCCTTCATCTATAAAATAATTCGAGCTGTTAGTCTTTCTACCAGGTAACAGTTGACAATGAATGTAAACTGTCCTTCGGAGTAAAATTGACAATCACTAATTTGTGTTACCCTCTTGCAGTTATCGTCTATGAGATTCTATACTAACCAACAACGTAAAGGTATACACTACGTTTCATCCTTTATTTGGAGACTAGAAGATAAACTATACTCTCATACAAAACTACAAATCAATAAATCTGTTCAATAGACCAGATATTTTTTAAACATTTATATATCCAGTTGAACAGATGTATTGTCTTGTAGTTAACTTAGTATTCCCGGATGACTAACAATATTCACTATCTACTCTCATACAGTTCCAATCGCTCGTGATGCATGTAAAATGAGTGGCACTTAGAGTAAATCATTCGAAGGACGAGTCTTGTAGGGCTGTAAAGGATTTGAGTCACATTACATATTTATGTTGATAAACTCAAATGTTTGGGTTTTTTGACACGCTACTTACAACAGTAGATCTTAATTTCGAGTTCTAATGAGAAACGTATAGACATCCCGAGATAATGTATTATATATGTTTTTATTGAAGAGAACGAAACCTTTGCTTGCCTCCCCCGGGATTCGAACTATGGCTAATATCGACCATGGATGATTACCGCTGCCTCTCCATTAAAGGTGTTAAACGGTGATTTTTCTCGCCTTCCGTTACCCTTTCCCAGATTTAGGGAAACATAACGTCATACATATCCATTAAGTATGACATCGTTGTTGGAGTATTTGTCAATCTTAATACAGCCACGAAGGCCTTCTTAGATTAATTATTTTTAGTGTAAAGATAAAAAAAAAATGTACACTTTTAAAACCATGGCATTTTAACTGGTCTTTCAACATAGTGAAGAACGTAATAGAAATAAGCTTTATAGTTATATTCGATTCAAAAGGACAAACTGTTTCAAAAATATATTCAGTCACGTCTAAGGCGACAAACTGGTTATTTGTTATAAGCCCTGCACTTTTCCCGAATGCATATTAAACACCGCGAAGTAATAAAAAGTGTAAATTTATTAACATTTAATTCAGGTTAGATGTTAGAACATTATAAAACAAACGAGAATCGTTTATGGCTTAAGACAAGTTCTTGATTTTTTTTATTCTTCCATTAGAGGTAGTATATTCATGTCATGTGTGAGGGCAGAATCTGATGAAAGCCCGTTGATGCGATCACCACACTTCGTACACCAGACTGTTCAAATAACATATAGCTTGCATAACCGACTACCGATTTTGTACACCTTGGAGTTAAAAGGTTCCTGGTATTTTTGGTTGATATATGTAACCCTATATAATTGGCCTGTGCGGAGTGTAATGGGTAGCAGGCAACAGCAGTCAAGACCAAAAGGCTCTCATACGCACGCTTCCATTCATTTGAACATTCACACGTCTTTCAACAAAGGACTTATTATTTTGGTGCCGGGCACAGTTTGGTCGAACACTTTGGACGTGATACCAAATATGTCCGTAAACAAGTGGCGTGCTGCGTTCTGAGAGGCCGACTCAGGTAGGCAAGGTCCGAGGTGTTGGACTCCATGGGGTCAAGGGGTGAATATTTTAATACCAGTAGATAATGGAAGCGTGGGAGAGGATTTTCCCCAACAAAGCCACACAGCGTCTTCAATTCAGTCTACCACTAAACACAGGATCATGAATATCCTGTTTCAAAGAAGTGAAATGTTACCGAAATATTAAAGTTGTCAACACTAGTCATCCTTTTACAAAAAGATTCAACTAAAATTGGTTAGCAATTATCCTAACAGCACCTGCTTTAATTATTTACTTACATTTAACCGCCTGCCCATAGAATATATTTTATAAACTTGAATTGCGACTTTCCGAATCCGCAAATCGTTAGTGTTTTTACATGATTACCGACTTTGATTAACAATCGCACATATACTCATTTGTTAAACAACATTTTTCATACAGATGTATTTTTATTAACACCCCCTTGCCTGTTTATCGATGGTTCCTTTAAAATATTGATAGCGCTGAAATACAGGGTTTTAATACGAACTCATTCCAGTCGGAAAAATAAGAAGAAATTCTGCACATTACACAACTATTTTAAAACTTATACTCTTTTGATTGACATTTAGGAGCTGTTGGGTGTTGAACACGAATTCCTGTTTATGGATGACAACTTCTAGGTTTATTAGCACACAACGTTTCGGTCTAGATCCTTAGACCGTTATAATCTGTCAAATTCAGTATTTTTTCGCTTTGATATTAATTTGTTAGAGCGCTGATCATGTAAATCCGACACCAGAGGTCTAATCCCATGGAGACAAAAACGATTAAAAAAATAACCAATACACTTCATTGTATACACAAGATTATTAAGGTGTTCTAATACAGTGTATGTAACCATATTGAAACATATTTACAAAAATATTTCAGCGAGATGAGAAAACAATGAATAGTAAACAAGGAATAGCCAATAACTTTGGTTCTTTGCTTCATAATTAAGTTTCTTTGGGGTATTAACGGGGTTTTTAAAAGTTATTTTTTGAAAAAAATAAGATGTCAAATTTTCGTTGATTCAACTAGAATACAAAAATATTAAATTTGGTCTTTCCGTTCAATTCGACACCCTTCTTTAATTAACAGTCAGAAGTCGTACACGCGAGCAGCCCCTTTCTTGCTGAAGTATTATTCCCATCAAAGTATCTGAGCCCTCCCATCAGATTGTATACATCGGGAATTATTATTGTTCATTGATTCCAATTTGTCCCGAATTTCTTCTTGTTAAAAGTTCTTTGTAGTTTAACAATGGCTATATGAAATCCATGCTTTCCTAGTGTTAGTTTTCGCTGTATACCCAGGGGCTATATGGTTCGGCAGGGTCTAGGGACTACCCTATGTTCCTGCCCACCCACCCACTTCAATCGCCTGCGTTTAAGGGCTGTTTGTGAGCAAAATGCCCCATCAATAGCTAAGCACGCGAGTCAATTGCCCCTAGGCGTATATGAAAATCCCTCCGAATCCCTATAATCTGAAAGTCAAATATTATAGTTCATTAGTTTGGTCAGCTGTTAGCTCTGGGCCATAGTCATCTTGTTAGGGAGATTTGTTCGAAACCCAAGACAGGCGACTTCAGTTTACTTCTTGGTTCAGTAATATGTTTTATTTATATATGGTATCATTTAATCTAAATTTTTAATTGATTCAAATGCAGTTCGTAAGATTTGACCCATAATATTTATTTTTTTTGTGTGTGTGTGGACGAAAATTAAATGAAATTTTGTCAATCTAAGACTTTTTTCCTTCCTTTTCACTTTTATCCACATCTAGCGAAGGGCAGTACAGGTACACGCTTTCGGTAATTAAATAACTGGTGTATTGTCAGGCGTATCATATTGTCAATCAATTGTTCAAGACAGTTTTAATTCATATTCCTTTTTAAATAAGGCAAAATATACTAGTTAAAAGCTCTGCTCTTGCAGCATGAACGCATTAACAATGCGGATAATAGCGTCGGATATTAGAGCATATTGCTACAATTGCCCTAGGTCATCAATCGACTTGGATCTAGTTAAACCTAACCTAACATGCAATAGTGATTTAGCTGTTCTCGTGGGATATCACCCTAAGACCCAGGGTAACTTTCTTTGTTATCTCTTTAGGCTTTTCGATGTGGTACCTCTTTTGGGCTATCTTGGGAATTCGGGCATTTGTCCACAGAGATGGACATTGGGTTTGAATTTCAGTTTGCAGCTCGATAATGAATAACTGGGCAATTGTATTGCAATTGTATTGAAAATGTGACCAGAATAGTGTTAATATATTGTTCAGAGATAAGGGCGAGAATAAAGCCCGCTTAGAGGCTTGTTCTATATCCCGGGGGTAATTTGTGGGATTTTTTTTCTTCAGAATAGTAGAGTAAGCGAATACATAAGTAAGCAAAAGTTTGCAGTTAAAGTTATCTGTATCTGGAAAAAAATAGATAATATATATATGTATTTACGATTATTTACAAAATCAACATGAATAACATTAAAATAATTTTTATTGAAAATGAAAGTGAATTTTGTATTTATTGATTAAGGATTATAGTTAACAGTTGGGTCTGAACACATAACTACCATGCACTGCCGGAGGGTATTATTCACATTTCCCAAGGTAAATGTTATTATTATAGGATAGCAGGTTTAATCAGCTGCTTGCCTCCGGCGGTATGCGATAATTTGTTACTGAAAACTGATTTTATTTTGAACAGATGGTCTAAGTTTGAAACGTGTATACATGGTAATTGGGTATTACTAGGGTCATTCCTTTAGTACATTTTACAACCTTTTTTTTAATTTCGACTAGTAAATACATACCACGACAAATAATTCGCAATTCCAAGAAAAACCGAATGCGTTCAAGACATGCAATTATAACCCTGACACGCAGCCGGTGTGAAGGGTAGCTTTATAGCATATCATACAGAATATTGCAAGGCAGTTGGCATGCTGATTAAAATCACACCTAAATGCTATTTTACTTATACGACGACTTGCCAGAGTTAACGCCAATTCCCTTAGTTGGGAGAGAAGCACGAAAGTGTATCTTTAAATCCTCCCACAATATCCAGAGTTAAACGAAAACGGTTTTGTTTGTGACTATTACACTGGACACCGTTATTTATTAGAGCCTCTCTGCAATGCATTATTCAGTTACAAGATAACAATTAACCACTTTACAAATCTTTAAGTTTTATCTTGAAAAGTCTCGAAGAATCTTCAGAACCGGTTAGAGTCTCCACAAAGGGCTTGACGTATGGTCACTCAACAGTTCCTGGTATTGCCTAGTACATTTAAGCACCACTATAATCTTAGGAGTAAAATGTCAAAGCAAGAATTGGTAATTTGGCCATCTGTGATTCCTCAGACCCACCAGCCCCGTTTCACATGCAATTATTTGTCTCTTCCCCCCTCGAGCAGCGGGACATTCCATGCACCATTGCGCATTTATTAGCCCTGTATTAGCACAGCCGATAAATTAGGTCAGTTTCAAAGCTTTCAAATTTTATTAGCTCGTACAAAAGTGTAACCTGTCGGTGTTTCCAGAGTTCGGATTTTAACAGCCCAGAAGGTACAAATTAAATCTATTTGTTGAATAATGCAATGTATCTGTTGAATAATAAAATTTATCGCCCAGGACGTAAGAGAGCCTTTGAATAGCACCCTAACTGGTCCTTCAAAACAACTGGGCACATTTGACATCCAACGCAGTCTTTACATCTTTAAGGAATAATACTTGTCAGGTGAACAGTTTTGCCCCTGTGCTAATTTACATCAAAGAAGGCAAGACCAAAACGTCTGCATTAAATAATGAAATCACGCTACCAAATCTTCTCAATCGTAACGGTGTGCATATCATCTTTGAAGATATACGGGCAAGTTTTACCGATTGTCAGGATTGCTCTTGGCTGTCAGCGGAACACTTAGATTACATGCGTTAGTTTCACATATGGAATTCTTCTTAAATAAATACGTGTAAAAAGTTACCAAATATTTCATGTAACGTGGCTCTGAGGTTTTTTTTTTTTTTTTTTTTTTTCTCTCAATGGGTAAGACATGTGATGATGTATGAGGATACCCGCTAGCTAATACCTTGTAATCCGTATGTCTAAAGGTTAACCTTTCCGCTGACACATACTCACATACATTTTTCGTATACGTAGTGCAATGAACTTCACATATGCACCATACAATTGGTGGATAGGCGAAGTAACAAGTGCAATTTGAATACACTTGACAAGCAAACCTCGACAAGGTTAGAAACAGTTAGTTTAAACGATACTGCATGTTATACGGTTTCCATAATACTTCCATAACTCTCAAACTAAGGTGTAAAAAATAAATAAATTAATATTTGTGTCCAGGTTTGCTGTTTGGCATCTGGTTTAATATTTAATCATTTTAAGTTTGCTGTATCTCGTATTTAGTTTAATAATTGCTTGAATATATGTATTAAGTTTCATACTGACCACAGGGTCAAACCGTTCAATTTTACTGATATGGAATCTGTTTACTGCTATTAAGAGCCGCTTTAAAACTTTCTGATACATAATGGGTTTGTCATTGAGCACATCGCGTAATAATTAATGACGTGTAATAGGCTGGATGTATTTTAAGTAGAAAGTAAAACAGCTTAACGCGTAAGAGAGTTGTGACCACAATGAAGGGTTTAACCTAGTTAGTAGAAAAGTTGTATAATGCCAATTTGACTCGATTTTCAGTATTATTATATCATACCCTTATAAGAAAGGTGTTGGTGACGTCATTATAATAGTTGATTATTAAGCAATACTGAATATTAAGACTATTCTATACCAATAAAATTAATAAACCTAATTCAATAATCATTGCCAGTATTAACACGTTTTCTCAAATTTACTTTAAACGTATCAAAATGACTATAATTCTTAAGTTAACTTTTAAATACTTTGCAAATTACTCTTAATATTACAAATTAAATAGTTCGCGAACATGTTATCTAATATATAATGAAATAAAAAAGAGAAAGTGAATTAGATTTTCTTCAAACATTCATCTATCGAATCGGTTCTGTATAGGTTCCCCCTCGCCCCTTAAACAGAAAGATATTATTTTTTACTATTAAAGGTCAGTTTGTCTTACTTTGCAGTGCCAAGGACTAATTTATCTATTAAAGAAAAAAATTGTGTAACTCGCGGGATATGCTACTTGACAGACCGACGCGGCCTTTCTGTTGACTAACAGAGTAGGCTTTTATAATTTATAACAGATAGTTTATGTTCGTACAGAACTAGCACAGTAGCTTAATGTAGCCAAACCGATTTATTTGTAAGAAAGGCTAATGTCATTCTCTTACAATAAGCAGAAGGTAGAGTTTAAGTAACATGTCGAAGTCGCTAGACAACCTGATTGATAGATTTCTAGATTAATCGCTTTTTTCCTTTTTTTGGAGCAGATGTTTCAAAAATTCGGGGAAAGATTAAGCCGATTTGTCTCAGATAACCACACTACGAAAAATTCCTGTGTTTCTGCATTGTTTTTGTGGATTTTTAAATGCGAAAAATCGAAAACACGAAAAAGACAAATCTATATTAATAAAACTGCAACGCTATAGCAAGAGAAATAATCTTAACGCGAAATACTACAAAGCGACATTCAAAAATAACCAAAGTGACGCATGCGCAGATACATTTTTATCATAGCGAGAGGAAGCTTACCACAGAAATATTTCGTGCAGCATTCTTATTCTACCTGATTTCGCAATGTATGCTATTTGAGTGTCAGCCATGCATTCTTATTAGTTTCGAAATGTCTCATTTACATACAAAACAAAAGGTTTCAAAAACGACAAAAAGGGTCAATAAATAGCTGAAACATTATTTTAACATTCCGTATAAGCTTAAAACGCTACAACAACAAGATGAAAATAATTTTACAAACAGTTTTATCGTCAGTTGCTTGAACAGCTTTTATGGCCAATCGAAGAAAGGGATGCAATGAAAACCAATACAAATAGCTGAAGGCAGGCTTGTTAAGAATTACCACAAAGTAATAGAAGGATTTGACAGCTTTTCCACTGATGGATGTTTCGATTATTTCATCGACGCTTTATAGCAGATGTCTCATGTCGACAAAAGTTTACCGAATAAAAGTGATTCCATGGTTGGTTAACTTGATGGCCCACGATAAACTGTATTGAATAAGTTATTGTCCTTTTTATACAATCAAGCATGCCACGCTTAAAGACGGAGCTCTGAGCGCATGCGAAGGCCAGGGGTAGTTGGAGGGAGATTCATGTTGCCACAGCTAAGGGGCAAAGCCAAAGGTTATCTGTGGTGCATCTTTGTCCCGGGTCTTGTATTTGTCCGGTCTTGTAAACGTTGCACTCCGATGTTTCTTGGAATGGATGGTTATAACTAAAAATGAAACCCTTCTCTATAAAGTCACTGATCAATTACCGTGTACTTAGTAACCATGCTTCTATTCGGACAAATACGTCCAAGATAAAAGACAAGTTTGAGAAACTTAAACAGTACGATGATTAATAGATAAGCTTAGCATCGGTTGACTGAATCGATTTTTGCCATTATGTCTTGGCGCGTACACAAAGCAGAATGGTTGCATAAATCCCTTGGCAAGAATTGCTCAAGGCCACGAAATACTTTCAGGTAAGGTGGGATTACCTCACACAAGCATTAAATTGCTCCACACTTTCTTGGCTAGTTGATAAATTGACTGATCATTAGATTAATGGATTAGAGCAGATGTTTCGTATATGAGACTGGACTTCTTAGGGGAACTAACTGGAAGTCACATATATAACCCAACATCCTCGGTTTATTCCAGATATGCGACATTAAACCAAATTTATTAAATACATACTTCTGCTGGTGTCTGTAGTGTCTTACAAGTTCATATCAAACAGAACTGTAGGGATTTAGTAGTTGGTTGATTGAACTCTTTCTTAGAATTACGTATCAACGCCTGGCAGGGCAACGATTGTCCTTTAATGTGTCGATATTTACGCACCGTAAAAATAGCCCAGGGAAGGTTTTTATTGTGCCATTACCACAAAAATAAACTTAGCACTTAGTCTATTGGTTTGCACAAAAGTTGGGTAATTGGTTGAGTAGTTGATTGATGAGCAGATGTTTTATTAACTTAAAGCTTTCAAAAGAAAAAAGGCACCACGGCTCGTTAATCAGAAACCCTTAACGTAAACCATTTTTGAGTTGGACAGTTTGACACACAACAATCGTGGCACGTTTTTAACGCCACGAGTATTTACTTTTAAGCGTGGATATATTGTGTACGTCCGACGCACGAATGATCTGGTACACGGGCCTATCAGCAATTAAATGTTTAGTACGATAGCAGAAATGAAAGACTGAAAAAGACAATCTAGCTGTGGAACTGAAAACAACTGCACAGCAGCTGACGCACAATCCAATTACATTGTCTTGAAATTAAATAGTTGGTAGATACCTAAAAAAACGATGTCGACTATACAATCGGATGCAATAAATCATTTTAATCCGAACAGGCTCTCCGTCCTACGGTCAGTTCCAACAGGTGAGGCCAAACTAATGTTACTTTTTGTGCAGAGAATACGGGGTAATTTGAAACTAAATGAAACGCTCCTTTTGTCCCAGTCGTAAATTATCGCTCGTGTCATATAAGCCATAGAGCGGATTGCCCCAGAGTTTCCTGTTGCGCCTATATCACAGTGCAATTGTCAGCGGTAGACCGTTGTAATCAGACCCAGGAGACTGGTCAATTGACAGATGGTGTAGTCTCGCTTCACCTGTTGAAGTTTAAATGAAAGAAAAAAGGCTTTGAAAACCAGAGCATTGGAATGACCATGTCGTCCCTTTCTCTCAATCCTATATGTGATTTTTGGTTTACATTGCTACGGCTTTAAATCACTGATGCTTATACACCTCAGTCCTATATATGCGATTTTTGGCTTTATATTGCTATGGTATTTAAGCGCTGATGCCTATATACATATATACAAGATA
Source organism: Mopalia muscosa (assembly GCA_031763545.1). Lineage (NCBI taxonomy): Eukaryota > Metazoa > Mollusca > Polyplacophora > Chitonida > Mopaliidae > Mopalia > Mopalia muscosa. The sequence continues at coordinate 22,873 of JARFOD010111738.1, forward strand.
GCCCAGGGAAGGTTAATACAGGGGCCCCCGTGGTGGAGTGGTCTAGAGTGTACGCTATAGTGAGTATATGCCTCTGACCCACATATCCCCCTCACCTCTGGGGTCGCGGGTTCGATTCTGCGGACCGAATGTGGGTTGGTAAGCCAGCAACCAGCGGAAGGTCGTGGGTTTTCTGGGATAATTTACTACCCACTTTTCCTCCCACAATAATGCTGGCCAATGATCTGTTATTGTGATTTAATCCTGTTGGTCTAACATCGGATAAATAAATAAATAAATAAAATTAATAATTAAATAGCCACAGCTTTTAAAAGACCGATACTGAGTAAAAGCTTTGCATTCGATGTGAAAGGAATATTACGGATTGGGAACAGATACAAGAACCGTATTTCCGCATTTTTAACGAGGCTAAAGCCAGCAATTTGAGGTAGCGTAAGGCATATAGAATTACTCAAAAAGTTTGTATGTTTCACGTTGTTTGACAGTGTTAATTGAACGCACGATAGCGGGCCTGTGCGTTTTTCATTTATGACCACAAAAGTTGTTTGACTTTAATCATGGTAACAATATGAAGGATAAGGGTAGGATTTGACTCATTTAATCCTAACGGAAGTACTCTATCAATGAATTAGAATGACACAAAGGAGTGGCAAAATCTTAATCTAAAGGAGTTGAGATAATCTTTGGGATCAAATACCACTCTTTAAGACTGTGTACAACTAAAGGCGTAAAGTTGTATTTGTAAAGTGTCTAAGTCTGTGTTGGAGTTAAGGTCATTATGTCATCTTTTCAAAGTTTTAGAGAAAATAATTCACACATAAATTCAAAGGGCCTATTAACAGTTTTGTGAAATATAGAGTAACAGCGAATTTCACAAATGAGCTAAAGAGTACGGTGTAAGATAATTGTAAATCCAAAATTAGAAAACCCTTTGATAAGCGACATGGTTTTGATCTTGTTCATGTCGCCAGTTTCACTTGGTCTCACTGCTTAACATGCTCAGTTCTTTTGAACGCTTGGCTTGCTTCTGTAACTCTTAAAATGTGCTTAATATGCCTACTAATTTAATTCGCTTTTTTGCTCTGTGCCTCGTTTAATTTGTTCTAAAAGATGAAGATCGAAATTCAGATTCAGAAAAAAAAATCTTTTGGCCAGAATTTTTTCATATTAATTGTCTGCCGTTTAGCGAAGAACTCAAAGACATTTAAGTTGTATAAGGCAGACGACTTTTTTACACTAAAACAACACACTCTTTCTATCATGTTTTGAAGTAACATTTTTCGCAAGTCTGATGATTTAACCATGTGTATATGCGAATATCGTCTTTATGCCTCTTTGCCCATGTTACTGAATAGATTCCGTATAATATGCCTTAGCCTAATAACCAGACATCTAAGTTGGCCGGTTTACGTTGCTTGCGATTCGGTGCCTAGCTCTGAGGTTCGTGGGTTCGATTCTCGGACGGGTTTCAACTCGCAATATTTTCTGAACTAGAATCTATTCAAACTTAGAAAGTACAATCTCAAAATAACGAAAATAATGTTAATACTCATTTTCTAAAATACACAAAATCTATCTAGAGCTGTTTTCGGTCCTTGATCTATTCTCAACATGACGATGAGGAAACCACTGCACCATCATTCCTGTTGATTAGGGAAAATAAGGTAGGTAATCCGCTGAGACATTCAATACCCAAGATCTATTGACCTTCCACTTAATAAAACAGAATGTGCAACACTAAGTCGGCTTCTTTGTCGGACATCACACAGTCCTATATATTTCTAAAAGCAGTCACACTGGCACAGGGATGTAAATCAATTAAAATCGAAAAATCATCTTATGTTCTAGATATAAATGTAGATATTGGGACCACTTTGTGTCAAAATGGCGCTGCGAAAGAGAGCGTACATATATGAAGGGTTAGACTTCTTTACCTGCGTACTGAGCTCCAAAGACACATCAGGAACTATGGCATACCATGGTGGAAACTGAAATATTAACTGTTTCTGGGGGGCAATATCAACAGCCGCTACCCCAGCAAGGATCTCATTAGCCTGGTGTTCAAAGGACTTGGGTTGTTTACCACCTTTGCCCAAAATATCATCGTGGTCTGATGGGTAAGTACATCAACTGCAGAGTTATTAACTGAAGATTTTAATGTAAGAGCAAACTTTAAAGTACGATACTGGCGCCGTATTTTAAGCGGCCGTTCGTTATATAATACCTGTAACACATTGAGGGGTGTGGTCCTAAGTGTGCCACTGCACAGGCGCAGAGCAACACACTAAATCGAATCAAGCTTAGATTTGCGAGTAACCCAAGCAGAATCGTAAGCCTCACTTCGTAGTCCATACGTGACCTAATTAATGCCCTATACAACATCAACATCAAGTTTTGCCAGAAATTGAGCGCATTAAATTGAGAACCTTTTGACCTTTATTTATGATTGCGTCAATATGTTCTGCCCATGTTAAACGTTTGTCTATAATTACACACATCTAAAATGAAGAACAAATTATAATCAAACTTTTATTAAGGAATATACATGGGGACAATCTAGGTATACGTTACGTGAATAATACGGCCTCCGTTTGAACTTTCTAAAACTTAAATCCCAATTGCCTACTCCACTTAATGATGTCATCAAGACCTTGTTGGACATTTTTTGCTGCTGTATGCAAATTAGATGATGAAACCAATTTTGCTTTATCCTCAGCAAATAATGTATAGTTTAACTTAGGATTTAATGATGTAGATAGATCATTTATGGAGATGTTAAAAATTGTGGGCGACAAGACACTTCCCTGAGGCGTCCCATTCTCTATTAGTACGGGTTTCGACAATTCCTTGCCTATTCTAACCTGAATAAATCTATCCGACAAAAATGACTTCACCCATCCCAGCATTATACCAGTAACACCATAGCCCTTCATTTTCATTAACACTGTTCTCAACATAATGATATAGGCCTTTTCGATGTCAAGGTAAGCAGCTAACATACATTTTTGGGGTATTAAACTATTTCTGATGGCATTTTCAAACGTGACAATGTGATCTGTCGTAGACCGGTTTTTACGAAACCCACTTTGCACAGAATTTATAATAGGCCTATTATGCTTATAAAGAAACCAGGTGAGTCTGGAATTAATCATCTTTCCCGTTACCTTACAAAGGTTACATGTCAGCGCTGTGGGCTGATGCGAGGCTGGAGATGAAGCGGGTTTGCCTGGTTTAGGTACCGGTATGAAGACAGACCTCTTCCATGCCTTGGGGAGTCTCATGTTAGCCCATATAGTGTTATAGAGGAGTAACAAAATACTGATTCCCTGCTCTGGCTGGCGCTTCATCATAGAATAGGTGATGCTGTCCTCGCCAGGTGTAGAATCTGTGCACCCATGAAAAGCCTGTCTTAACTCATCAATAGAAAAATGACTGTTAATGGGAGCATCATCTAAAGCAATGCTATTTATATTGTTCATACTTTCAACTTTTTCTTTGTAACTGACAAACTATAGTTACCAGAACTTGATACACGTACAAAGTTACCAGCAAATATATGAGACTTATCAACATTAGTGATATAATTGCTATTATTTACCACTAATGCTGGTACATTATTACTTTTCCGCTTGCCATTGACAGCTCGAATTTTTGACCGTAGAACAACCGTAGCCAGTAATCTTTCTGAGTCTTTTTGATTATTCTTTGGGCATAGACCTTGCATTTTTTAATACTTGATGATATCATCATACGGCGTGTTCGCTGTGCTCTGTTCTTAGTTCGTTTTTTTCCTTAATGGAGGTCGTGCACTCCTCAGTCCACCATGGTACTGGAGACTTGCGAAAGATGTTACCGGAAGTGCGAGGGATTGAACGAGAGGCAGCTTGGTTAAAAGCATCTACAATATTTTGAGAAAATTTTTTTACATTCTCGTTACGTAAAACATCACTAAAAGTTACCATACATTCTTTCTCATACTTGACCCACTCAGCTTTATTAACTTTCCACCGCGGTGGACTTCCGAACATATACATGTGTGGAGAAAACCCAAAGGTTACAATGACCGGGTAGTGGTCACTACCGCAAGGGGATGTATCATCAACAATCCATATAGCTCATTGAGACAGGTCATGCGAACACGATTTTAGGTCGATAGCTGAGAGGTTACTGAGAGGTCAATTCGGTCATCTCGTAATACTGCATAGCCTGGAAAAGTAAACTTATATTTAGGTTTTAAAAATGTTTCTTGTAAACAACTAATTTGAGGGGCTGTTGCAAATTATAAACAAACTACTTAAATTATTGACCATGGACGCACAGAGAGTAGATATTTTGGTCGAAAATTGTAAATGACAGTAGTGAAATATAGAGTGCTTCACATAATATGTTTACTAATCTTTTAGCCATTATTTACCGGGATTTTCTTTCTGCATAACTAAAGAAGATAATACATCGGTGTCTATCTAACAAATCATCACCCAAATGACGCTTAGCAGTCGAGCAAATAAAATCAATCACTTCTGATCTTTTTGATACTTTGACGCAGTGAAATATGATCTCCGTAAAAAGAACCTCAATGCTAGAGAAAGAAACAGGTGAGCAGGTATCGGTCTGCACACCTACCTGTGGCTCTGTTTGTACAGCTATCCACTTCACTGAAGGCTTGCCAATATTACTATTCGACAGCTGTGTAGGGGCAGTCGTCGTATGCGTGTTCCTCGCCGTACCGGGGACACAGGAGTCCACTTTTGTACTGTGACGCAATGTGGTTAAGCCTCTGGCAACGGTAGCAGCGAGCCACAAGGGGTATGTATTGCTTGACCATGAAAACCTCAAACCCAAGCGAAATCTCTGCAGGCAGAGAATGTAATATCATACGACCAGTGGATATACTTCCCCTAGATTAAAACACTCTCCGAGCCTGTACACTTTGACCTTTTTTTTAAAACTTAGTCAACACCTCCTCCCCCCTGACATGGTCACTTACTCCAAATATTATACCACTACAGGCAAATTTATTATTCAGCCTACATACAACATGTTTACCCATTAGCTGAGACACATTTAGGATTTTTGTAACCTGGGTTTGACTAGAGCAAGTAATTAAAAGCTATTTTGATGGTAATTTGTTAACAACTTTGACAGACTCCCCAGCATTTTGTAGGGCCTGGTCAAATTTGATAGAGCTTAGATTTCCAACAGGAACTTCTCCCAAAGCCGACATAACCAATAGTATTACTCCCACTGATGAGTTCCACAAAGAAGAGTAAACTTACAACTCCAATAAAAGATAATCATGGCTACATGGTGATTAAATATTTCAGTTTGTTTTAAAACCATTGTCAAGAAAACCGAATGAATAATATCTATACAGAAGGTGCTGTATTTTAATTAAGCAAAAACTTAACTGGTTTCATAATCAATTTAATTTCACCCACGAGGAATTTTGCGATCATGATAGTCCATTTTCTCGACATTCAACTAACAAATGATGGAACCACAGTGTATATGAAACCTAAGAATACAGGACAATATAACCATATGAGCAGATTTCAGCCATGGAATTTGAAAATCTCCTGGATAAAGTCACTTATACAGAGAGCACAGCGACTGTGTGGTTCAGAAATGATGTTTAAGAAAGAGCTTTAAAAAAAGCGGAATTTAATGTCATGGAATGGTTTCCCCTCTCGAGTCCGTGAAAAATTGATCCATAAATTTACCCAACCTATTTTCATCAGGCTCTGGTATATTGGAAGACCTGGTTAAAGGCTTTTCAAACAAACTGTTCAAAAGTTACTTAAATGTATTACAAAACCTGTTAACTTTGTAGCTATATTTTCTTATGTCAGAACATCTTATTATTTATCTATGAAAGACTTCATTCCAAAAGAGCTAAGCAGTTATGTTGTTTACAAGTTAACATTTCCCGGCTGCAAGGCTGATTATATTGGTAAAACCGAAAGATGTTTAATTCAAAGAACAAATGAAAACGGTGAAAAAGCGGAAGTGAGATTTGTAGGCACATACATGACTGTGGGGAATTCAAATATTTAATAGACCTTGCTGCTCTTCCGACCACATTAAATGAAAATAGTACTTTTAAACCACGTCTTAACAGCCTTATCCTTCAAAACACCACAATTATTGATAGAAGTAACCACTGGTCCACCCTCCTCTTGAAAGAAGCCTATTATATCAACAAATTAAATCCTGTGCTGAACCATGGCCTTAAAGCTTTCAAACAATTAGCCTTATTTGTATAATATCAATTCATTGTCCAATTAATGATTTGTTTACCATTTCCTTAGCTTTTCCGCCATTCCCCTGCCATTTATAAGTTTAATATCTTTGACCCTTTGCTTTTATCAAACAGTCTACTTTCTGGGACAGAGATCACATTGTAAAGATTGTATCTGCCTCTCTTTTGTTCATTCTATAATCTTTAATATCCAACTGTGTATGCCAGACTGTATTTACTGTTATCTTAGTCTTACCTAAATGTTAATTTTCTGTGTGTTGTTCTAAGGCAATATCTTTGACCCATGTCTATAGACTGTGTAAATAAATGTATTCCTAAGAAGACAAACATACATGTTGCCTGGTACATGTATATTCTGTATAGATATTTTACATTCTTGACACTGGTTTTAAAATAAACCGAAATAATAAATCACCATGTATCCATGTGTATCTTTTTTTGGAGTTGTAATTTTATTATACGACATAACAACATCAAGACGTTTTACTCATTTTAAAATATAATCAATTCTACTTCCTATACGTCGAGGCAGTGACTCTAAGATACACCGGGCCATCTTGTTTTGCACTTCTTTTATTTGCTAGCCTGTGGCTGATAGGTCGCCCCAAATATTGGGGGAAATTAATGC
>JARFOD010111739.1:0-15374 GCA_031763545.1 Mopalia muscosa
CAAGTGAAATAGAATGGAGAATAACTGATCACAATGTTCAACCGAAGACATAGTTTTGTGGTGGTTTAAACATTGAATTTAAATTATTTGTTGATATCTAAGATGTTTTCGAGTGTAGTAGATTCAACCATCTTAAACCGACCCGCCATCTGAAAAGGAAAATAAGACCAGTATTTCATTAACTCTAAGAATTTTTATCCAAAAGATATATAGGATCAGTAGAGAAGCGAGTAGCAATGCGTAGACCCTTTTCCTAGTGTGGAATAAAAGATAAATGAATGATAAATATTATATTTATTGATAGAAGGGAAACAAGTTGTAAACCAATAAACCTATAAATTTATTATTACAAATATAAAAACAATTAGTGCCAAATTGTTAAGGTATTAAAAGTGAACAAAAATCGTCTATAATTGTCAGATTCTGACCAACATAACTATCTTTTTATCGAGGATCTGAGAAGAATATGAGTGGTGTAAACATAAGATAAAATATCGAATATAAAATATAAACTAAAAATCGAATAAAAATTGTGGATGATGTAACATTGTTAAAATTCTTCAATCTTTCTTCTGCCAACTATAATTTATGCCTGAGATACTTAAACATATTGATATTACCTTATTATGGCCGAATTTTGTGAAGAAAAAAAAAATTCTACACTACTGGTCGATTTCATTTTTCATTTTCTACACTACTGGTCAGACGTTTTTTTTCTACACTACTGGTTGATTTCGTTCTACACTACTGGTTAAGCAAACTTCTACACTACTGGTTAATTTTTTCTACACTACTGGTCAATTCTACACTACTGGTTGATTTCTTTACACTACTGGTCGATTTCTACACTATTGGGATATTCTACACTATTGGCTCTAACACAGGTCACGACGCCCACGACGACCAGGCACTCGAAGATCACGTACATGCTGTATTCGAACATATCCCCGCTACAGAAATAATAAAGAATGAGACCGCGAAGGATCACATATTGATCAAACTCACAGCTGTTATTCGAAGCGGATGACCTCAATCAAGGCAACAAGTGCACACTGAACTACATAATTATTGGCACGTCAGAGACGAACTCACCATTTTGGAAAATATTATTTTTAATGCGATAAGATCGTGGTACCGACATCACGTCGTCCCAATATGTTACAAGGCCTTCATGCCGGTCATCTCGGCATGGATCTATGCAAACGGCGGGCCAGAGAATCATTTTTCTGGCCATGCATGGGTTCACAAATTGAGGAAATGGTGAATACATGCAGCGTATGCCTCGAACATAGGGCGTCGCTACCCAAAGAACCAATGCCGCCTACACGGATCCCCACTGGCCCATGGAAATTACTGGGCAAAGATTACAGCCATTATTTCGAACTATATCAGCTCCCAAATATCACTGCAAGACGTGTCATTAACTTTACAAAATCTGTATTTGCTCAACGCTGTGTTTGTGAAGAGCTAATATCTGACAATGGCAGCCATTACTCCTCTGTCGAATTTAAAACATTTACGACAGAGTGGGGATTCAAACACACAATGAACAGCCCAAACGGACTGGCTGAAAAATTTGTTGGTATCGCTAAACGAATCATAAAAAAGTCAAAAACTGATGGAACCGATATCCATATTGGTCTGTTAGCCTATCGTAACACACCAACAATAGGGGGAGCGTCTCCTGCTCAGCTTCTTATGAGTAGACGATTACGCGACAATCTCCCAGCCGAAAGTACAAAATCCACAACATACAATTGAACACCTTGCCCAGAGAAAACTCCACATCCAGCATTATTATAACCGTAACACGCAACCTCAACAACCTGTGAAGAAAGGGGAAGATGTGTACGTACAACAGTTAAATGGCAAGTGGAAACCTGCAACAGTCACTAAAATTGCTGACATTCCTCGTTCTTATGTTGTTCGTAACGAAGACGGTGGTGTGTTTCAACGGAATCGCCATCACATCATTCTAGCTAAAAGTTCCTTAACACCCAACCCAACCTGTGACACATACCTCTCTTCGCCTACTCTTACAAGAAACTCACCAGTAAAACCACTGTCAAATCTGCAGGCGGAATGCAACACACCAGCAAATCCACCAAAGGAACCACCTGAACAATCGAAACAATTCTCCAGTTTTTGTCGAGGCATAAAACCCAAAGTTCTGTCGAATTTCATAACTGGATAAAGTTCTGTGTTTTAATAGTTTTGTGAAAAAAATTCGATTCGTGTGAAATATCTACATTAACGTCTGATATTTATTGGCTTGTCAGATCCACCACTGCCAATTCAGAATGACCGTCATGAAAGTGTACGTCATCCGCACTACCGGAACTCAGATTAATTTCAGCATTTGATCTTATTTTGTTATTTGATTGTTCCGGTTAAATATCGTTAATTCCTCTGTTCTTGAAACACGCTCTTTCAATTCAATTATAATAGTCAGCTAAATGGCACTACTAAAGGGAACCAAGTGCTTAATATATTTTAACAAGTTGATATGCAGTAGTACTATAGAACAATGAACATTGAGACTTTGAGTCCAGTTGATGCTATACACATTTAGGCAAGATCAGTTGACATTTGGAGTTCTAAATATTACATTGCATGTGTTTTGAAAATTCTGTATTAACCCGGGAGTCACGTAAATAATTTATATTCTTAAAACTGATTAGTTAAATACGCGGCATTATTTTGTTTAAAGAAGGGAGATGTGATGATTTGCATTAGTCCCGGGTAAACCATGTGTCAGTTTTGTTACATTGATTGATAGACTGTTCTCACCTCTATGCTGAAGAGTCACTACTCATTAGTATGCATTACATAACGATTGGCTAATAGGGTTTATCGGGGGCTCTCGTGGTAGAACAACATAGTGATTTCAAAATAGAGACAGTCCAGCCAAACATCAGCTCTGTGTTCTCTCATGGTTCCCATGATAGTTAAAACCCGAAGCAAAAGCTTTACAGTTATTAACGGTGTTATGTCACATACATCACGACGGATTATCCACATTGTTCCTTGCTTAAATTCGGTGGACAATCGGGAGGAAACCTTGTAAAAGAATATCCCCTCACCCCCCTCCCCTGATTGTCAGTCACATCATGTGTCTCACCCATATGACGGATGGCAACAGGCGGATTAGAATCCGCGAAATATATATCACCACGAAGTAAGCTTAGTAGGCCGACACGCTTACCGCCAAACCACGTACACTTCTAAAATATATATGCCAAAATTAATGCCTTCCCGCTCTGTGTATTAGATTTGTTTTTCATCTTTGATGGTGCTTTAACAATATATCTGCCGGAAAGGAGCGTCTTCCCACCCCGTATTGTGTACACAAAGATAGCCGCTGACCCATTCTTCTAATAACAAATAACGGCAAAAAACGGAATTCGTTATACCTGCTTGTACACAATACGGGATGAGAAGACGCTCCTTCACTGCAGCTAAGGCCTATTACAACGTTAAACCCCAATAAAGAAAAGAAACGAAATGATATTTGAGACGCACCATTAATCTTTGTAAGACCAAGGACGAATCCCGTTTTGTGTGTGTTAGTGACTTGTTCTCTATACCACGAGGGGTGGGAAGACATTTTTCCCGGCAGATATATTTTCAAAGCACCATCAACCTGTAATAGTTGAATAACGAATCCTGTTTTTTGGGTTTTTTCTTTTTTTTTCGTTATTCGTGATTCGAATAACGAATCCTGTTTTTCTGTCGTAATTAGAATAACGAATTTTATTCTTTTGTCGTTATTTGTGATTCGAAGAATTGGTCAGCGGCTATCTGTGTACACACAATATGGGATGGGAAGACGCTCCTTCTCGGGAGATATACTAGTGCTGAATGAGGACCATCAACATTTGAGAGCTGAAAAACAAATCCATAAAAAATGTTGGTGTATATATTTTAGAAGTCGGCTGGTTTATTGGAAAGCGAGTCGGCCTACTAATCTTACTTTGATGTGTTGTTCAGTTCACGGGCTCTTATCCCGGGCTTTTGTTGCCGTTCGGCATATGAGCGAGAAACATGGTGTGACTCCGACAATTCGACATGTTGTTTTTAGGTGAAGTATAAAAACCAACACTGACTGGACCCCTTTTGGCCATGTAAATGCCCCTAGGTGCCGTGTATATGTATATGAACTACAGGACAGTGCCTGTCCTACTCAGTGCTTTCTTTTTAAACGGAAATGCCAATTTGTAATGGCTACAGCGCATGACACAACGGCACTTTGGTCCGTCGTATTTTTAGAGCGAACTTAATTCAAGAGAGTGAACATAAAACCTGCAAGGGACAACATAAAACTATTAGAGAGAAGACAAATTTAAGTCAAGCGAACACAAAATAGCGTGTACACGACATTAAATATTTCGATCTTAGAAAATAATCACTTCATTTTCTTAAAAAAAAAAACGCGCTGGGAAAATTTACGATGCGCTGGCAGAAATCAGACACCATAGATTGATTAACCCCTGGGTGCGTAAACGCCAACGAGGACAGAGTTCTGGTTCCCAGCTCTCGATAGAGTTCACAGACGAAAATGAGGAGATAACGAAATTTTAATCAGACCGAATCAAACAATCTACGATGGGCACACAAGTACACACATCATAATTTGTTCAAATATATCATAAAACAAACTAATGGTTGGTAAAACAAAAAAACCCTAAATAGATCAAATGTTTATATGTGGGCTGATTCATAACGGGTAAAGCTGGAGAAAAGGAAATGTTTAAATAATTACAGTATCAAAACATCTCACTGATGAACAAATATATATATTTTATTGAAAAGACTTAAAGTAGGGCGTCAAAAGTCATGGTCAGCGTTTTCATAGAAACAGTATTGTATTTACCAAGAACAACATACAGTTGGTGATACATAGTCTCCCCAGCTTTCTCAAGTATAGCAATAACAATTGAAAAGAACTGTTATATAATTACATTTGTATAGCTTTACATGGAGTACTTTTCAAATAAAACAGGTTGAGTAGCTAGCAAGTCCACCACTTCAGGCGTTTTTCAGAATAAATTATCATAATCCCAGTCAAATCACCTTTTCATGCTTTTGTTTCAGTATATTTTTTTGTTCAAAGACCTAAAGAGTAAATGTTATGGTGATTATCATCTTTCGGTCCAAAATGCAATGTCGGCCATATTTTTGTGAAACCTAGTGAAAAACAAACACATCTATAGTAATAACACAAAAGGGGTAGTTTGAAGTTAATGAGTGAACTTGATCTAAAAATCATCTAAAATCATGTTCACAAAGGCATGACTATTGTAAAAAGATGAACTGGCGGCCATTTTGTTTTACGGAAAACAATTAAATTCAATCCCATCTGTTGTCTGAATAAGATGAGACTGTATTCCAAGTTCCCGTGAATTTGTCAAAGAGTTATCGTGTTCACAACATATACAGATATGAATATTGTAAAATCATTCAATGGCAACCATTTTGTTTTACGGATTTGTATGAAATTTAATCTCATCAGTTGTCTTAATAGGCGGACACCATATATGAAGATTCCAGTTAATTTATTAATTTGTTACAGTGTTGTCTTCACAACACATACAAGCATGACTTTTCTTAAATTTTGTAATAACGGCCATTTTGTGAAATGCAATCACAGTCGTCGTCTTAACAGAAGGAAGCTATATACCAAGATTGAAGTTAATCATGAATTTATTCTCTAATATCATGTTCACAACACAAACAGGCATGATTATTCCAAACTTAAGTAATAACGGCCGTTTTATGTTACGGAATTTGGTGGAATGCAATCCTATCCGTCGTCTTATCAGGAGGAACCTACATAACAAGTTTGAAGTTAAAACCATTAATTTATTCTCTACTTGTCAAGGACAGGGACAATCCGGCAATACTCAAATTCAGCATGACATAGTCATTCAAACAACCATTACCATTTAACATCGTATAGCTGTTTAGCATTACATCCATGACCATCTTATATCCTATATTACTTTATTAATCCCTAAAATGTTATATTGATACTTGAGTTATCCTATCATGCACTAAAAATGTACCTTTAGAACAGGTTATGCAATAAGTCATGTTTTTTTTTTTAATTATTTGAACATTAAGTTTAAAACTGCTAATCCAGAGACTATAAGAGTCATTCAGAACAATAGAGGACTAACTACATCGTTGATCTTTTCTTTAAACAACGACCTAAAGAAAATAAGATATTTCAAATTAGCTTGAAATATATTACGCCTTTCTATCATCTATTTTATTTCTTTGATTATGCATTCTCTTTGCAAAGGGCTTTTTTACCTTTCATAGATACGTTTCTAATTCAAATCATAAAATATGTAGTTAGACCGCTATTAACCTGAAGAGCTCAATTATATGTTTACAGCCGACAAAAGTGTCAAATTCCCAAATTATATACAGCGCGACATAAAATAAAATATGGCTCTAATGGAACCATTGAAGGTTTATTAGTGATGGCTCTAGTGAGGACACGTCAATCGAGTTAACCGTTTTATATGTAGGGTTTTCGATGATGCATTAAATTATTCCTTTCGCTTTATATTAGTATTATAATAGTACTATATCTGTTTACGAGGCCTCCGTGGCGGCGAGTGTACGTTCTCGTGAGTGTATGCTTCTTGATCACATTTCCTCCTCACCTCTGGGGTCGCGGGCTCGATTCCCTCGAACCGTATGTGGGTTGGTAGGCCAGCAGCCAGCGAAAGGTTATGGGTTTTTCTGGGTTAATTTACTACCCAGTTTTCCTTCCACAATAATGCTGACAAATGATCTGTAAATGGGATTTAATCCTGTTGATCCAACATCGGATGAATAAAGAATAGAGAAAGCGGGATAATTTAGATATTTTGGGGGTTAGCACAGTTAAAGTTAGTACAAGTCTGTGGTAATGTTCTCGCTATGGACCGATATCATCGGAGGCCTATTAGTCAGCGAAAACGCCGCACGAGGGTGCTGAAGTCCGTACCTAATTTAGCCACCTAAAGAAAATCGACTACGACACCTCCTTGTCATAGACTGTATGAATGGATCCGGGAACGTGGAATCCTAACCCATTCTTCGTGCTGTGCATGGACCAGTTGCGGAGACGTTTAATGCGCTGGGTTACGCTATCGGAAACGTCTGTACAGTTCGTCCCATAGATGCTCAATAGGGCTGAGATCTGGCAATTTTGAGGGCCATGGCAAAACATTAATACTCTCATCCTCTAGGTATTGCACTGTTAAACGTGCCGTATGCGGCCTGGCATTGTCCCGTTGAAGGAATTTTCTCTACCGGTCCTTAATGGGAAGCTATGAGGGCGCAGAGTTTCATTCCGACAGCTTACAGCTTATTATGATTCTGTGAAGCAGATGGCAACCCAGATCCCGACACTGCCTCCATCGACTCTGATAACTTGTTAACTGTATACGCGTTGTCATCCATCATGTCTCTGTAAAAGGAAACGTGATCCGTCACTGAACCAGGTACTTGCCCAGCTGTGTTAGTTGCTGAGGTAGTTCAGTGACGGAATTGATGGACCTGTATGTCGCGATCTTGTGCTGCAGTTGATATGCGAGGTCTACCACTTCGGGTCCGGTCTTCTGCAGATTTGAATCGCTGAAAACCTGTTCCCAAGTGGTAAAACAGTGCTGATCATCGTGTTTCGTTTGCATTCGTTTAAATCTGAATATTTCATATCGCTTAACACAAATTTTCGCAGAAACACGCCACAACGTGTGTTATTTTCTTTTCGGTGTAGTTAGCCGTGTTGTCCCATTTCAGAAGCACTGAGAACATAATCTTCCATCGCCGATGTCAACAAGAAACAATATTTGATAAAAATTCCAACCCTTTCTTTCACTTATGCCGTTTTTTTTTTTTACAGAGTATATTATACAGCATGGCCTCAGTGGAGGTTGAACTCCAGTCAATATTAGATGTGTTTTCCCAGTATTGTCAACAAAGGAAACGGTGTATAAATCAACCAAAAGAAAAGACATTAGTTATTTTGGGGGAGTTTAGAAAAGCAAATAGATTTTCTTAAGTATTAGAAGTGAAAATTTGAAACTGTTGATTATTTTTTATACTTAGCGGTCTACTTGAACTGTAAAAGAAACTGCATGAAACAAAATGTGGCACATGCGACTAAACTATGTACTTTTTAGGTCTAAATCAAAGGAACATAGATCTATCATTATATTCAATAACATAATGAGTTAACCAAACGGTAATGCCCAGTGGTGCTGTTAAGTTAAGATCGGTTGTAAACCCTAAGTACTCACACGGGTCATTTAACCCAATGGGTATAAATACAAACCATTGAGAATAAGTTCAAATAGTGGCTATGACGTCATGTTACTATGTAGATTGATTGCAAGAACAACATTCACTCTCCTGTCCGTCGGAAGCTTCGTCATCCATTGGGTTTTAGTCTTATAATATGTTAAATCGGCTTTCTAATGACACCAAACCCCAAACAAGAGAACATTAAACATGTTGCGGGTCGAAAATCAGTTTGTTTCTGCCAGTGACTTTTTTTTTCATAAATATAAATTTTCTTAAATGGTCCACAGCTCAAGATAATGTATTGCTTCACTCCGCTAGTCTACCATGATAGTCGCTATGACCTCTTGTCTTGAGTAATGGGGATTGTGTTAATATAGATATCCTATTATAAAAATGGCGTGAGTCAATATATTTAAAAGCTAAGCCTTTATCTGATAGATCTGATAATCTAATACCCTTTTTTACTTTGGGGGGATACAGCTTTCTATAAATACCTGTTAAATTACCTCAAAGATTATATTTATATACTTCGAGGTCAAAGTCATTGGCATAATGTAACAATGGCACGCACTGACGTTTAATGATACTTTCGTCTTTGACGTTCGGCTTTTATCTTACTATAAATCCAGCCTACTGATCTCACTGGCTTAATTATTTCCGAGTAATGAGGTTATTCATTGACAGGACTTCTACAATAAAGTCGGGCAAATACTTTATGTGAACAAAAATCTCGTTCTTTTTGCGAACGTCAAGATATAGCCTTTGATTTCCAAGTGACTATAGGTTTAGATAGTTTACCATAGAAATTCGGGATCCATTCGTTATTTCGTGTTACATGAACAAAATGCCGCGAATAGAATTAAAGTTTTCCACCACCTGGTGATTCATTGCTCTCTAGGCTTCCTCAAATGTCCGGCGGTCCATGTTTGCTTAAAATCTTGATCAAGCCGATATGTTAATGTATTCATTGTATTATTATATTGTGATCTTTATTTGTCCTGTCTTGGTTTTTGGGGTTTACGGTCGTGTGAGAGCCATGACCCGTAGTGTGGCGTTAAACACCAATGAAACAAATCAATTAAGCGATAAATATGAATAAATAAACCCTTGATTTCCACAAGATTGTTTGCTTGTTAGATTAGGGTTTAACGCCGTACTTAAGGTTGTTTCGCTCATATGCTCAAACGTGCAAGCCCATTTGCGGAAGAAACCACTTTTGATATCGGCTTTCTGTTCCTCTGAAAGCACCAGGGCAACAACAAGCACCCTCCAACCATCTGTAGAAGAATGGTCAGGTAAACACTGCACCTCGTTCAGCATATACATCAGAATACAGACACATAATGTTGATGACGGGTGGTTGAAGGGAGCTTCTTGGTGCACTGGTGCTCTCAGAGCTAATGGTAAACAGGAATCTGATCTGTTTGTCGTGTCTGTATTGTGTCCTGTTGTTGTCGTCCTGTATTTGCCCCGTCCTGTCTTTGTTTGTGGCCAGTGGTCAAGGTCAAATGTCCACCCAATGTCGTAATGTAAGCAGAAATGAAGCGGATAATTCAAACACTAATTAAGACAGTAATTTATCCTATAAATACTTCACTATTAAACTTGGCATATGTGTTTTTGTGCGCCCGTCTTTTAATTATACCGATTCCTTCATTTCGTTTAAATTCATTAAATACACACGTCATTCAAACAGTTACTGAGCTTCAACGTAATCTTTATTAGCCGTGCATTGTCACGAAAATGGCAAATAACTTGATGTCGCTTTGTTATGGCATGCCGGAACTTCTCTTGTTTCCAGGGTAAATAATAAAAAAAAGGCTCTTTGCGTGATTCCATTATAGTTGGTGTTGCAAGAGAGTTTGTTTTCTTTATGTGTCTTTTAAAGAAAAAGATGGAAAAATAATTATACCCGAAGACCATTTATCCATTTATGAACATAAATATATTAGTGTATTTTGACAGAAGGTTCTCTGCGTGAGGCCTGCTCATTTCCGTCCGGAAAACATATTTCATTAGCATCGTAGTCAGATCAGACAAAACTATATATTGAAGGCGCAGCTCCCATGGAATTGAAATATTTGTAGGAGAGGTGGTGAATGTCCGGTCTATTTTAATTTCACCAAATCGCAGTCAGATCAGACCAAACTGTACATTAAAGACACAGTTCCTATGGAATTGAAATATTTCCAGGAAAGGTGGTAAATCTCCTGTCTATTTTAATTTCATCAAAGTCATGATTCCATTTTCTGGAGCAAACTAAGAGACAAGTGAGGCGCGATAGGCCTTCATATCATGGGTTTCCAAACAACGAATCCACACAAATCATTCACAATGTATGTTCCAGATGACGGATTTCATTAACCTATATATTTAACTAAAAACTTCTCTCTGAAAGTTTGATTAGAACATGAGATGATTCATCGATTTTAATTAATCTACACCCATCTGCCAGTGGGATTACTTTCAACAATTATATTATTTAGTAAATGTCACCAAAATGCAATATATTGCAACAAATATCACAATTTACCAACAGACTGAAAGTCCAGTTACATGGATCGAAAATCACTCTAAATGAAATGAATACGTTAAGACAAGTTTTAACTATGCTTGTAGATAACTAAATTGAAAAAAATGATTTGCCCGTCACCGTCATGGTCTCCAATATGCAGAGTGCATATCTGAATCTTTCTCTTATGTGTCTCATTGGTGTTTGTTTTAGTGTTCTGAAATCGTCAAAATTATGGGCTTGCAAACATATACGGTTTTTCCTGGGTCCGGTAGATATGTTAGCTTGAAAACTTATTGATTAAATCCTACTAAAAAGATCATGCACTTGATAGTATTATTATGTATGGAAAATTGATCAAAACCCAGAATTCTCACGTTCTTCCATGGTCTCAAACACAGACACTCGTATCTAGCTGGTAAACATCAGTTTTTGGCAGAGTTGAGACTCAGGCTTCGCCATCTACTTGACTATTAACTTTTTTAAAACCATAGATTGCCTTGCTTGTTTAAAAAGTGTGCCAACACTGGGATCGGTCGCTTTCTTCGCCAATGGCCGTTTCGTTAACTTGGAAAGTTATCCAATGTTAAACTGGGTCTACGAGACCACGATGTTGTGGCCCTTGACGCTCCTTATATGTATAAACTCAATATGGTGGTCCTTATATGTACCCGGCTTTTAGTTATCAGAGTTTGGTTTGTGTCACACGGCTTGGCGATTTTCTCGTTTCAGTGATCTCGTCCTGCAAATAAGGAGAGTCAAATGCCGCCAAAGCGTGACTCAAATAACGCAACTCCACATAGACCGCTTTCGCGCATCGGTGACTTTCTTTATGCAAACAAACATGCATGGCCATTGGTAAGGAAGCGACAGATTACGGAGTGGACAAACTTTTGGCGAAAGTATGGGAATCTGTTTTCAGTTTTACAAAAAGACGACAAGATGTGTGTAAGTTTGCTTGGTTTATTGTTACGTTTTGATTTTGAGAAACATGGTTTCCCATCCTCTCTACATTTAATACTGTTGTAGTACAGCAGTAAGCCTTCTGTCTGAGACTGTCAAGTTGTAGGCTCAAAAGAACATTTGTTTGCCAGCCAGTTACAAGTGCATGTGGTCTAAAGATTCAGTGTTTTATTTCATTCGCATAAACCTGGGTTAGGTTCATGTCTAATATGGTTGTTTTTTCTTAAATCCACGATCGTCTTACCGTATTTTATGTACTGAACAGCTGCCGAGGGGCGGGAAAATTATAATCTGCCTGTAAGGTCAGGGGATAATTGAGATTATTTTCAAGGCGTTGTGTAGATTTTAGTTTAAATTGTTAAGGAAAAGCATATTTTGATTCTCTTTGATGTCAGACTGCTGACTTATATCTACCATATCCACTTTATTTCGCTACGCCCTTAAGAAATCAATCACGGAGACTACTATACGAACATAAGAAAATATTTGGCTTTCTTCCTGACTTTCAATCCAGACAAAGAAAATGTTAACCGTATTAGTCAGTTCCCGCATTCACAGCTCTAGGTATTGTAAAACTAAAACCCCTTTTGATATAATCTTTGCCAAGATGTAAACCAATGACGTATCAGTAATGACGACAAAGCAGCGAGTACGTTGTTAAGCCGGTTGAGTTGCATGTACAAATTAGCTTGCGTAAGACTCCAGTCACAATGCCCACGTTATCACCGAACTCTTTAAATACTTGTAGTCTATAACTAGGATGTATATTCCTTTTGATTAATCTAAAACTTTGGATCGAATTTGATTTGTGTTGAACAAAGTTTGATATTTTATAAAGACTACATTACACGATGCTATAGTGCATAAATCCACGAAGCGGCGGTAGGTTGGAAGGAGCTTCCTGTTGCCCAGGTGTTTGCAGAGCTAAAGAGGCATAGGAAGTCGGTATGTTTGTGATGCCTTTGTATCGAGCTATGAGTGTCCTGTTTTTGTTTTGTGATACTTTTGTGTGTTGCCAGTGGTGTATTGGGTGGTTTCCTTCACCTCGGGCTGACACGCCTTCACGTGAGTGACATAACCTGTGCGGCGTTAAACCAAATAAATTAATGAAATCCACCAAGCGTATATTAGTGGAGGTCAGAATGCTCCCTCATAAACACACCGGGGAGAAGGTTGCTGCCTGCATTCAGCGAATTGTGGCAAATCTTTATGACGGTCATAGGCTTCCGTTTGGGTTTTTGATCGTCTGAGCTTAAATAACGGGACTCCACTTTCGCGGTCTGTGAATGCGGGAACTAACTAATACGCTTAACATTTTCTTTGTCCGGATTGAAGTCAGGAAGAAAGCCAAATATTTTCCAATCTCGGCGATTGATTTCTCAAGGGCGTATCGAAATAAAGCGGATATGGTAGATATAACTCAGCAGTCTGACATCAAAGAGAATCAAAATATGCTTTTGCTTAACAATTTAAACTAAAATCTATGCAACGCCTTGAAAATAATCGCAATTGTCCCCTGACCTTACACCCACGGTTCTTTTGCTATTGTGGTCAGCACTCGGGCTAATGTCAGTTTGGAGAGTAACAATCCTGTCAAAACGCCCCACATTTTAAGGTTGTGCTAATATCAGTTTTTGTTGCAATGCACAGTCATATTTGTGTAATACCCCTAAGAACGGTGTAAAACACAAATCAATTGACGAAATATTGTGGTCAAACAGCTTCAATTAGAAGAAGGAGCCCACATCATACCTGGAGCGGGTCACATATGTTGATTTTTGTTAATCCTGTTATTACTGGAGATTATTTATTTAAATTCGTGTGGCATACAAAGTACATGACAATGGGGTGTCCTGAACAGGTGATAAACGCCTATACGAGTCTGGGACCCTCGTAATAGAAAAAATAATCTAGCATCATTTAAAGTGCATTTTGTTTCGTGAAATCTTATTCATCCACCTACATACTACCACAAAATCACAATCTGCGCTGCGACTCCTTTGTCTTGCAGTGGACTGTTAGACCTCTTTATACATAATTCATATACATTGGATTTGAGGGCGACAATCCAGAATCGACTTGGCGATTGCACGGAACGGGGAATGGGTTTTTCCGTTTTGAATTCCAAATCTCCCCATAAACATAAGTTTCCCGGTGCGTGCGAAACATCAGACAAACAGAACTACCTCTGTGGAAAC
This sequence comes from Mopalia muscosa, assembly GCA_031763545.1. Classification (NCBI taxonomy): domain Eukaryota; kingdom Metazoa; phylum Mollusca; class Polyplacophora; order Chitonida; family Mopaliidae; genus Mopalia; species Mopalia muscosa. The sequence goes on from JARFOD010111739.1 coordinate 13,975, forward strand.
GACAGATGAGGATATATTACCCGCATTTTGTGAACTGAACATCCGAACTGAATTGATGAACATAATCCTTCTCGTTATGGCAAGCCGTTTAATCACTTCTACATTTATTATACAAATACTCTGTCAAAAAAAAAGAAAAACACTGGTGAAATATCACAAGGAAGTATTGAAGTTTTTAAAAATATCGTTTCTTGTGTACCTACAAAAGCCATGGATGGTTATGTTTCTCAATGCTTCTGGAATGGGACAACACGGCAAGCTATACTGAAAAAACACACGTGTGGGCGTTTCTGCAGAATTATGTGCTAAGCTACACATACAGATATAATTAAATTAATAGTTCGCCTACACGATTCTTTTTTCAGTATTTGAGAAAGATTTAATTTACAAAAGTATCAAAACGCCTCACATTTTATGGCTGTGCTAATATCAATAATGGCTTGTAAAATACCTCTAAGAACGGTGTAAAACACAAATCAATTAACCAAATATTGTGGTCAAACAGCTTCAATTAGAAGAAGGAGCCCACACCATACCTAGAGCGGGTCACATATGTTGATTTTTGTTAATCCTGTTATTACTGGAGATTACTTATTTATTGAAATTCGTGTGGCATATAAAGTACATGACAATGGGGTGTTCCGAACAGGTGATAGACATCTGTATAAAATATAATCTAGCATCATTTTAAGTGCATTTTGTTTCGTGAAATCGTATTCATCCACATACACACTACCATAAAATCCCAATCTGCTCTGCAACTCCTTTGTTTTCTAGTGAGCTGTAGGACCTCTTTATACATAAGGCATGTACAATGGTTTTGAGGGCGACATCCAAGAGCCGTCCTGGAGATTGGACGGAACTGGGAAAGACTTTTTTCCGTTTTGAATACCAAATCTCCCCTTAAACATTAGTTTCCCAGTGCGTGCGATTTGAAACATCAGGCAAACAGAAATACCTTTATGGATACGAGAAATGATGACATATTACCTGCATTTTTTTAGGTGAACATCGGAATTGAACTGATGTACATAATCTTTACTGTTACGGCGTATGGCAAGACGTTTAATCACTTATATATTTATTATACAAAAACACCGCCTACACATTCTTCCCTTTATGGATCGAGTGAGAGATCCCCTACACTAGGACTCATTCAGTCTATGCCAATGAGATGTATCGCAGTCATAGCAGCTCACGGTGGCCACGCAAGGTACTGACTACGCCCCGAGTGTGGCACTTTTCGGTGACGAATACGCATCCGCTGCCGTCGGTCCATAGCGAGAAAATTACCACATACTTGTACCAACTTTAACTGTGCTACCCTCCAAAATTACTGCATTATCCCGCTTTCTATTAAAGAGATAATTCTATTAATATTTCGCCTATGCGTTGTTTTT